>JBBPQW010000557.1:0-17250 GCA_038092695.1 Boletus rubropictus
CAGCTGATATATTTTGGTTCTTTTGCAAATGTCAAGTCTTTCCAAAATGGCCCAACATTGGACACTTATTTGAGCCACTGTACCTATTTAATCTCCGTTCCTTCTCTTCCATTCTACACTGCCTCCATGAGAACACTATATACTTGTATAGTAATTAGTCACATGCACTGCTTGGTCTGTGTGCACTCCTGTACAATATATAAAGGCTCGTGCTCATTGCTGGCATTCCCAGCTTTGACCACTTGTCATTAGGGTTAAAACCTTCTGATTGGTGTGCTTCAGCTCTCTTCTGTTCTCTTCTCCTCTTTTCTATCCTCGCCAGTAGCTGGTGTATGCTGCAACGGGCTCGGCTAGTGGTGTGTTCGCAAGAGCATAACACTTGGTCAAAGCTTGATACACTACCTGGATCCCAGGGTTAAGGGAACAAGAGTTGATAGCCACTTGACGGTTATACAAGAGTCACCTCGTGAACGGGACTTTTCGCCGCCCAGAGAATAGGGCCTCGTACTGGGAGTTTCCAGTTTGCGTTTCATTGTCCCCTGATGCCTTTAGAGGAGCCCCTAGGAAGGGCATGTTTTTGCATTGCTAGTTAGAACTTCCACCTCGCCCCTTTGGGTTGATAGCCATGCCAGGGTTGTGCCTGGTTTGCGAAGGGCAACTAGTAACCTCTCGTGGAAGTTGCTGGGCTGAGCCTATATCGTTGTGTTAGTCCCTTGTGACCAGGGAGGTAGAGTGTTAGTATATAGCTCTAAAAAATAGTTGTACGTGTAGTACTTCTTTGGTACAAGGACAGCCGAAGAAGATTTGTTACCCCTCGTTTCAACGCAGATGCTATTACCTGCATTCGAAAAAATACTTTTTACGCTCCTTCGTTTGCCGAATCCCCAGAGCACACTTGGAAGATAGTGGGCAGTAAGGACTAGGATCCAAAATGGAGCCAGCCGAAGAAGAAAGGCTGCAGAGTTTGATAGCTGCCTATAGGAGAGTAGGGCGAGCTTTTGAGAGCACCACAATAGAATGCGGAATGAATTTTGGCCGTGGCAGCCAATAGCCACAACAAGGACAGTTCCAGTGGCCATGGGTTGCAGGACCCCGGGGACAGCCCCCCCGGTTTACTCAAATGGGCACCCAACTGGGCAGAGGAGCTTCCATGTCTGTCGATGTGGTAAAGACCGCTCCAGACACTAGGACATGTTACGGCTGTGGGAAGCTGGGACATATTAAGTGGGACTGCCCCCTCAATCCCAACCGGAGGCCGCAACCTCCACAAGGACAAGCCCGACCCAAGGCTCAAAACAGGGCTATCGGCACATGGGTCCTCAATGAGGATACAGGGACCTATGAGCAAGTATGGGAGTTGCAGTCTCCCGAGGTAAAAACTGCACAAGTACAGGTGTCGCCTAGCACCTCCTCAAAACAGGCTTATATGGGAGACGAGGCTCAGGCCTATTGGCTTGATGTTTTTATGGCTGAAGTGAAAGCTAAGGCAGCCAAGTCTTTAAAAGGAAATAATCCCTGAATGGTAGGGTGTTCAGTGGACAAGGACCTAATATTAAAAAAGAAGAAAAAAGCGGAAAAGAAATAAAAGAAAAAATTGTTTACAATTGGCTTCTGGGCTATGATAGTCAGCTCAGAAATATTTATCAAGTACTATCACATGTAAAATCGGACTGTAGTTCTTCTGCAGTGAGTTGTATTAGTACCCCTAGTAACAGTATCGGTAAAGGTTCCAAGGCAACCAGAAAGTCTCTATGGACAAGTAAAAGCTCAACTGGGACACCCTTGGAAAAGGCTTCTGCATGTGATCTCACGAGCGAAAGCTCTGTAGGTCAGCCAGAGAAGGATACTCCTTCCGGGGAAACCCAGCCTCCCTTGGCGAGAACAGAAGAGCCGGCGACAGGGCCACTCCAGGAGATGGAAACCAAAGAACTGATGCCATGCTGTGAAAAGGACTTTCCCGTATGTACCATTAGTTTGGCACTTACATATTTAATATCAGGAGATTCAAAGTCTGAAAGGGGGTCTCCATCATGGAGCTCGGCACTGGACTCAAACAATAGCATGCTTAATTCCCTGTTGGACTATACTTTCTCCTCATCATTATTTACTAACAAAATCCCTACAGAAAAAAGTTCGCTGATGTGTGCAGGGGATTTCTCCCCCCTTGTAGCTATCACCTACCAGAGTAAAGAACAATGGAGAACAAGGACTCTACGAGCCTTGTTAGACTCTGGGGCAGTGAACACATTCATCGATAAAAAATATTGCAACAGTCATGACATTAAATTAATACCTCTGGAAAGACCTGTGACTGTCTTCAATGCTGACGGCTCTCAAGGAGCAGCAGGCAAGATATAGCACAAGGTAAAACTATTCATCTCAATTCATGGACATTATGAAGCGATAGAAGCATTTGTGATCTCTTTAAGGTCACATGCTATGATGATCGGGTATGATTGGCTTAGTCGCCACAACCCTATGATAGATTGGGTCAAGAAGACCATCTCTTATGGACACTGCACAGAACAGTGCCACCTTATTAAAAGTGCTGTCGAACAGCAATTTGTAGATGTATGTAGTATAGAACCAGAAGTCGCAGGAAAAGTACCTAAAGCATACCATGACTTCCTAGATCGGTTCTCAGAAGAAGAATCTGCCCAGATGCTGATAAAAAAACCTTGGGATCATGCAATCGATCTCAAACCCGACTTTGTTCCTAAGAAGGGTAGGGTTATTCCTATGTTGGATATGGAGAATGAAGAAATCCGTAACTTTATTGATAAAGAATTGAAAAAGGGTTACATTAGGCCTAGTAAGTCACCTCAAATGGCGCCGGTCTTCTTTATCCCTAAAAAAGATGGAAAAAAGAGACTCGTCATGGACTATAGATATTTAAACGATGGAACAGTTAAAAACACCTATCCATTACCCCTTATCTCGCAGTTGATCGATCGGCTTAAAGGTGCTGATATCTTCACAGCGATGGATCTTAGATGGGGATTTAATAATATACGAATCAAAGAAGGTGATGAATGGAAAGCGGTGTTTGTAATGCCCATCGGAGCCTATGAACCGACCGTTATGTATTTCGATCTCATGAACTCACCCCCTACTTTCCAGGGAATGATGAACGACATCTTTAATGATATGTATGCCTTCATCATTATTTATATGGACGACATTATGGTCTTCTCCAAGGGAAAAACCAAGGAGCAACATGAAGACCTGGTTAAAGAAGTTCTCTTGTGTTTACACGAGAATGATTTATTTGTCAAACCAGAAAAATGTATTTTCTCAGCTGACAAAGTAGACTTTTTAGGCATGGTAGTTTCTAAAGATGGCGTCCAAATGCAGGGCAAAAAGACAGCCGCCATCGAAGAATGGCCGGAGCCAACACGCTTGAAACAGGTACAAGCATTTTTAGGACTATGTAATTATTATAGGAAGTTCATCGAAGGCTTTGCCGATATTGCCCGCCCTCTGAACAACTTAACAAAAAAGGATACCCCTTTCCAATGGGAAATAGAAGAAAAAGCAGCCTTTAGGGCTTTAAAAAAGAAGTTCATGGAAGCCCTGCTCCTTGCTTATCCAGATAGCTCAAGAAGAATGCGGATAGAAACAGATGCCTCAGATATTGCCACTGGTGGAGTATTATGGCAAGAATGTCCAGATATGGTATGGAGGCCTTGTGCCTTCCTTTCTCATTCTTTTAACTCCGCAGAGCAGAACTATCCTATTTATGATAAAGAACTTTTAGCGGTGATTTGCGCCTTAGAAGAATGGCGCCATTATTTAAAAGGATGTACAGAATTCGAAATCTGGATGGATCACAAGAATCTCAAGTACTGGAAGAAGCCACAAATGCTATCTGGGAGACAAGCAAAATGGCACACTTTTCTCCAGGAATTCAACTACATCTTTATTTATAAACCCAGATCTCAAAATGGGGCTGACACCTTGTCTCAATGACCAGACCATGGAGACGTGGTCTTAGATCACAACAAGGATGTTGTTGTATTACCAGAAAAATTATTTGTCAAAAATGTTTCTCTTTCATCTCCGTTTCAAGAAAAACTTAAAAAAGAATCAGAAAAAATAAAAGACATTTCTATACCAGGATATTCATATGATAGTTCTTCTTCATTATTCAAAGATAACGAGCAAAAGGTCTTTGTACCTGAGGAGCTCCACATCAAACTTTTAGAAATATGCCACGATGAACCCATTTCGGGCCATGCTGGACAATACCGTACTTATCAGCAGGTCACCAAGTTCTTTTCTTGGCCTGCTATGAAAAAAGATATCATTGAATATGTAGAACACTGCCATGGGTGCACCCTCACGAAGGGTAAGCAAAAAGCACCAGCAGGTAAAATATTACCTCTCCCAATAGCCAAAAGGCCATGGGAAGATATTTCGCTAGACTTTGTTACTGGACTTCCTCTTTCCAATGGCTTTGATGCCGTTTGTACTATAGTTGATCATTTCTCTAAGGAAGTTGTCTATGTGCCATGCACAAAAAACACTTCCTCTATGGATTTAGCTAAGATATTTAGGGACAATGTTTGGTGTATCCACGGCCTCCCCTCAACAGTCGTATTGGACTGTGGACCCCAGTTTATCTCTGAGTTCACTTCGGATCTGTGCAAACTCCTCGGGATTTCACAAAAAATCTCAACAGTCTACCACCCGCAGATGAACGGGCAGACTAAGTGGTTGAATCGCGAAATGGAGCAGTACTTACATACTTATGTGCCGAAGAAGCAGGAGCTCTGGAGCAAGTGGATCAAGCTAGCGCAGTTCCATCATAATTCCTCACTCACAACCACCACCGGCTCTACTTCTTTCGCTGTTACCCGTAATTATCACCCTTGGCTTGGCTTTGAAGAATCTTCTTCATCCCTTGCAGGACACTTTCACCAGCAAGCTGGTATTGCACATGAAGACATTAGAACATCGCTTGGGCACACTCGCGATTGAATGATATTGCAGTCGGACAATAGACGGTCCGATACACCCGCTTATAAATTAAATGATAAAGTTTGGTTGTCTACAGAAAACTTGAAGTTGCCATATACTGCGCAAAAACTCACCCAAAAATGGATTGGACCTTATTCTGTTACTCGAGTTCTTCCTAACGCAATCAAATTGCGTCTTCCTTCTTCCATTCGTATTCACCCAGTTGTGAATATCTCTCATGTTAAACCCTATCGCGACACGCTACCAGGGCAACCTGTCTCTCATCCAGATGCGATTGAGGTGTCTGACGAAGGTCATGAAGAATACAAAGTGGAATCAGTTGTTTTTTCTTGGATGAATCAATGAAAACTCGAGTATTTGGTTCATTGGCGTGGTTACAACGAAGCAGATCAAACATGGGAACCGGTGGAGAACTTAGTGAATGCACAGGATGCAGTTCAGCAGTATCACCACACCCACCCATCCGCCCCTCGACCACTTCGCAGACTTTCAACGGCCGAATTCACTTCGTTATTTAATATCTTTGGACCTGAAGCGGGTACTGGTTTCATGGCGACTCGTCTGGAATACGAGTCTTCAGGAGGGGGGTAGTGTTATGAATCTTATTCCTTCACCTAACTTTTCACTTTCAATTCCTCTCTTCAAAGTCACATGACCAGTGCATGTGATCATGGGAGCATGCACATGACCCAGGTCTAGATCGTTCTAGACTATAACATCATGCCTCATAGGTTTACACACCTATTTAATCTCCGTTCCTTCTCTTCCATTCTACACTGCCTCCGTGAGAACACTATGTACTTGTATAGTAATTAGTCACACGCACTGCTTGGTCTGTGTGCACTCCTGTACAATATATAAAGGCTCGTGCTCATTGCTGGCATTCCCAGCTTTGACCACTTGTTATTAGGGTTAAAACCTTCTGATTGGTGTGCTTCAGCTCTCTTCTGTTCTCTTCTCCTCTTTTCTATCCTCACCAGTAGCTGGTGTATGCTGCAACGGGCTCGGCTAGTGGTGTGTTTGCAAGAGCATAACAAATATTATCACTGGAAAGGCTAACAATACTGTTCAAGCCAACCATCTCATCAACTCTGCCCTTTTCTCTCCTATCTCCACCCAAACTGTTTGCAATGTTCTCAAGGCTGCATTTTTAAAGGCTGTGGTCAAGAAGAAGAAGCCTCTTTTGTTTACCAAGTATAGATAGAGAAGGCTGGACTTTGCTCTCAAGTACAAGAACTGGACTGTGGAGGACTATACCAGAGTTATTTGGTCAGATGAAAAAAAAATTAACAGGATTGGATCAGATCGAAGAGTGTATGTGTGGAAAAAGAGAGATAAGTTTTTACAAAACAAGGAGATCCAGGAAACAGTGAAGTTTGGAGGAGATTCCTTGATGGTTTGGGGGTGCATGGGCTGGAATGAAGTGGGGATACTTGCAGAGGCAGAGGGGATGATGGATGCTGAGCAGTATGTGTCCATTCTAGCAGACAATCTGCTTCTCAGCATGGAGAATTCTGAAATTCCTAAGGAGAGCACTATCTTTCAACAGGATAATAATCCTAAACACACCTCCAAAAGGGCTCAAAACTGGTTCAAATCTCAAGGGATTAGGCTCCTGAACTAGCCAGCACAGTCACCAGATCTCAACCCCATTGAGCACCTTTGGCAACATCTCAAAAAAAGACTCAATAGCTATAAAAGTCCAGCAAAAGGAGTTTAGAAGCTCTGGGAGAGAATTTAGGCAGAGTGGGGGAAGATAGAGGTTGATGAGTATCAGAAACTAATTTAGAGTATGCCTAGAAGACTTGAGGCAGTGATACAAGCAAAGGAAAGGCATACAAAGTGCTAAAATCCATAATGTAATTTGGAATCAAATAAGTGTCCCAATGACATGTTATTGTGAAATGCTTGTACCTCACTCCCATGGCAACCAAATCACATGACCAAAGTGGCTTCTGAATGCCAAAAGAAAATACTTTCACCCACCCTGCAAGCACTTTACCTGATTCATTCATGCTCTCCTACAATCTTTCAATTTCTTCAAAATGGCTCAACACTGGAATACTTTTTCGAGCCACTGTAAATGCTAGAAAGTGGCCAAGAAAGCTATAAATGTGATGCTAAGATATAATATGTGAAAATAGTATTTACTAAAGGTAATTAAGAATAACTATACATAGTAAAAACAAGTATAGCAATTACTGTAGTTAAGCCACAGCTATCATATATGAACACATATTAGATATTATGAATGCAAATATTTTACAAGAAAAATTAGTAAAATGTAAACTTGTAGAATACTTTTTATGCAATATTAGTAATGCAAAGTATTGAATATTATATAATAAATAGCATATAATATATTCTATGATTATCTAATTACTACATAGAACTTTTATATGGTAGTACTTTTACTTTAGTGGCTATTTATAAAATTCTATAGATACTTACTATTATTTTTAATATAAGTGACTGCTTACAAAATGCTACTAATAATAATAAAAGGCATAATAGTGGTACAAAAAGTAAAAAATTACATGATTATATATAATCTGATTATTGCTATATTTTTTAAATGCTCCATCAAAATTTTATACATCAAAACTCTTTGTAATTTATTTATATTTATTGCATATTAGTTTTACTAAATTTGCATTAGTAAATTTGGACATATCCAAAAGCATTTTAGTTTGGCTTATTTTTTTAAAACAGTTTATATTAAAATACAAAATTAAAAAGCATTATAAACAAATACTGTTACAATTCATTCATTTCTTTTTACTATTTACTGTTCTCACAGATTATATAACAATACTTCTTTCCCATAGTCACTGTTCCTTTGAGTTCTATTTCATTCCATCATACAATATTTCTTCAGTCAATAGCCATTCTTCTTTATATTGTACAATCTCCATTTTATCTCTTTTATCTTGGTCTGTATACATTTCTGTATATTATATAAACCCAATAGCTTCTATCTTGTATTCTAGACTAGATCTACTTGTTATATCACTTATCTTGTCTTTTATAACCCAAATAAAGTAATTGTCTTATCTCAACTAAAACCAATAAATCCTCTCTTCAACAGAGGTTAGGCAGACTAAGTCTTCTAGAACAAATTGACCTTTGTTTCAAGAACTACTTTCAAGTCTACACTTGTTTCTACTCAGACCAAGCATAACAAATACTCTAGTATTTTAAATAACTAAATATATTATCAACTATAATTTATATTAGAATAAACCAAATTAGACTAATATTTTAAAGTCCAGTCCAGTCCAGTTTTTTTCCCTTTTTTTTGAAAGACAACTAAATCTAGACTAGTTACCTAAAAAGATATATTTCCAAAAACAAACTGGACCAAAATCAGTTGCAACTGATTGCAACTGATTTTTTGAATCACAACCATTGCAGATATACTGTACATACACACATATATTTAGATATCTACAATATTATTTGTAAGTGTGTGCAACATATCTGACAGTAATTATTATCATTTAAATGCAATAACTAGTGAAAAACATCAGATAATATATATATAGGCATTTCCCTTTTAGGATGTGGTTGTGTGTATCAGGTCTTTATTAAATTTTCAAATCAGGGCAACTGTGGAAAGTCCAGTTACAGTCTTTTTGTAGTTATGCAACTGAATCTTAAAACACTAAATTAGACATGTACAAATTTACTAATGCTCCAGACATGCCATGAGGATTCATTGAATCACTGATTTTCATTATATCTTGTTTCATTGAAATTCAGAGGCTCTCAAAAAAATCAGTGGGTCACTAAAATTAACATGGAAAATGCAATGGATTTCCCTTGTTCATTGGATCATTCACTGAAAGGCTTCCAAGTTTGCTGATGGTAAATACTTGTTGTGCCCAGGGTATGGGAAAACAGAATTACACCTTGTGAAGTACATCTGTGTTCGAGCCGCTTTGTAGCCGTTGGCGATGGAGGTACCGCTTACAAAAAATGAATCCGCGCACGAGACAAGCATTTTCTGCATCAATTTCCTCGTCGCATGAAAGGAAGATGCGTTTTCCTACAAATTCTCTCTCGCGTAGCATCTGCTACACGACGGCGATATATCACCGATGATACTTGAGCGGGTCGTGTTGGCGTGGGTCATATTGTATTGTCGTATCGGATGCGGCAGGCGCACAACTCCCTCCGTGGGAGGATGTCGATAACTGAGCTCACGTTCATCTCCGAAGTCTATCCTTTGAGCGGTGCTGGCTGAACGGGCGTGAATATAGGTTTCAAGATATCAAACTCCTTGGAATATTATTCTTATCATGTGCCTTGGTTTGTTTCCTAGTCGGACATGTGTGGTGCTGGGAACGAGCACGTGCATGAACATGGGTATAAGTATGAGCTCGAAGTTCGGAGAAGCAGGACCACATTGCATCCTCAAGGCCACTATTTCAAGCTCTAGCCTTGCCCCTCAATGTCGGCTGTCCATCGGACGCATATTCGCGACGCTGGCAAGGCAAGTACGTTTCACATTATACCCAATGACGTACGCACCATGGCCTGGAACGGAGAACTGTCCCCGTCTTGCCGCAGTGTGTGTTCCAGAACAAGTACATCTGTGCCAGAGATCTGTACCGACGGTCGACAGGAGTTCAAGGTTTGTGTGGTGGGTGTTCATTCCATTTCTTCTGGGTCGACAGGAAAGGAAGGCGTTATGATCAAAAGATGCAGTCAAAAAGACAAGCTCACACCCGGTCAACAAGGGCGACCCTTGATCCCCCTTTTGTTAGCAGACAGCGAGGGCATTACCCGTACCAATGCACTAACGACTACCGCATCACGTGTCCGGTCCGCCCGCTCGACATCACCAGATGACACCGCCCATTTTCCAATCCTGCCACTCAACCGCCAAATCTAAAATCGGTATCGGACCTGGGTGGGCGCGTGACCAGTGGCAAGAGGGACCTAGAACTCGGAGTTTTCGAGCAGTCACAGGACGGTTTGCGATTCATCGCGCTCGCAAATATCCCTCGAGCGTCCACCACCACGCACGCGTGTCTTGTGTCCGTGGCAAGTTGTGTCGAGCAGTCAGACATCTGGTTCGAGGCGGACGGTGCCACACATGGAGAGGCGCGTGAATGTATCCCTGCGTCATCGTGAGGCCATCGCGCTTCTGTGTGGAGTTCAGAGTCGAGTATCTTGATCGTCTTCTCTTTCACACCATCACCGCCACAACACTAACAGTTTTCCAGAAACAGCCTCGACGTGTCCGGCCTTGCGGGAGATACTGAGAAACCCGACATTTCCAAAACGTCCCACTTTCTGGGCTATGACAAACCGGTCGCTAAATTCTACCCCGTAGCACTTGGCTCCCCGACTAGTATACGACGACACTACAAGACTGTAACAGGACGATAGCGTGAGAGCACGACAAGCAACGCCAGGATCTTTTTGTAACACGCAACCTCTGCTAGGTTCTTGCAATCTGACCATCTGTCACATCCGTTGTCCCCGCAGGGGACTACCATACTTGAGTGGTCGTCTTGGGCGGAGGGAGAAAGGGTGGCTGAAATAGAAATGGGGCACGTATCCCGGGATCACAAACACAGAAACTCAATTTCGGACGTTTGAACGTTAACTTTGGTCTCCAACGATGGATCCGAAAGGTGTTTTATCGCGATGCACATTTTCCTAGCGTTCCTCGTGCAAGTAGGGTCGTGATATGACGACTCATATAGGCATTATATAGTGTTATAAACAACAATCATGCGAGAGGCAACAACTCTGGACAGATGCATCAGCAGGGATGCGTACGTCGATTGCCAAAAATGTGTAGAATTGTACAGCATTGCTACAAATTGCAAAAAGCCATCTATACCACCGATCGTAGTATCAGATCAGATAGGAACGACCGACCTCAGTCCCACTCACTTGCGGGTAAAATCCCCAAAGGGATCATCAGGGCCTCATGTCGAAGCGGAGAGGGCTGGCCTGTCACATGCGATACTTTCGTTTAAGGGCTGCCCAGGAGAGAGCTGCTGTTCGATGTAAGGTGACAAATTGATTCATATCTTGTTCGGGAACACGATTGATGTCCAGTCGATTCCAGTATCGACAGAGGGTATAAACAATATCGTTTGCGTCGCGGTCTGAGCCGCGGCTGTGTTTGATTAGCAAACGAGGAGGGGAAAGTGGGGGTGAACTTGCATCGACCAAGTTTTGAGTTTGTCTCGGACAAACTCCGAAAGGGTCAAAAAGGGGATGCCTTTCATGTTCATGGTTGTGGAGGCGTCCAGCCGTCGGGGACCATGTTCACCAGCAGGCAAAATTTCGATCTGAGGTACATACAAGGATGAGTGGGCACGATGCGCGCGCCACAAAGAGGTGCGAGCTCACTTCGATAGCAGGTATGAGACGACGGTAGGTGACATGCAAGCTGTGTAGACGATTGTTACATGGGATCATGACAAGAGTAAGTGCCTCTACCGGTTGCTCCATGGAGAATGTGTGGTCGTGAAATGTTCGCTGCCCGTTACGGCTTGGCGGACACGGCGGAAGGGATGGGTGGGACCACCCTCGACGATGCAAAAGATTTCCTGTAGGGCAAGATGAGGAGGGAAACGGAAGACAAGGGTCGACAAACGTCGCAACGGCCGCTATCGGACATGACAGCGGTGAGTATGCTACCGTGAAATGCGTGGGGGATGGCGTGCACGCTGAGGAGCTGAGAGAGGGCCATGGCGGCTTCGAGGAGTCTGCGGGTATCTGAAGACATTGTGAGGGGGAAGAGAGATGGGGTATAACGCGGGACGCTACCGTCAGGTCATGGTAAAATAGCGCGTCCTTGAGAAGAGCGTAGGAGGTTGTATTGATATGTAATTAGTTCCGTGAGGGATGAGCGGAAGCAATGTGATCGAGGTCGGATTTGGCCGAACAGAAAACGCACATTGCCATTTTGGGACTGGGGTAACCCCCCCCGCATTTTAATATTTCAAGTCTAGAAAAATGCGCTTCTCGGTCAAATTGTTTTTCGTCCTTTTCCTTCTACCACAACGTTTCGGTGAATGCAGACGTCCATTCGCAATGTGATGTCCATCTCCCACCGGCACCTCAGACGTGCCCGCAGCTTCGCCTGGAACGCCTTCCTGAGACCCAGCCCTCACCGGCCCCTTCAAGCCCCAAGCGAGGAGGACGCGAAGGCAGCCATCCTCGAAAAGGTCATGAAAAGCAGGCTTCCCTCTGATCTCATGCTTCGCTGTATGTCATTCTCTTCCTTACCTTCACTCGTAGCCGTTCCCTCGCAACACATTTCTAGGCACCATCATAGACGAACAAGGTCGCTATTTCTCACATTTGCCATGTTCCTCGAACGCTTTGCTCACGACGTAATCGGCTGGCTCCAGGTGCAGTCAAGAGCATTTCCGGGCAGTTTAAGAGATCAGATTTATGCAACGAACACCGTTTGAACGTAAGTCTGTCAGCATACATTCAATTGAGGACGTCACGTATCATCCCCGCTGACATTCATCATGAAGCCTCGTGACCTGCGCAAAATAGATTCCCGCGTACCAAACGTGGTTCCCACTATCCTCATCCGTAAAGAGGCCATTTTGGTCAGTTTCGCTTAGTCCCTCACTAACTGAACGGTTGCTCAGGTTCCCCAGATAAATATATTACATATCAGAGCGCTCGTCAAGGCCGATACCGTCGTGCTCTTCGATACTTACGGGTCAAATGACTCTAGGCTTCACTCCGTGTTCCTATACCACCTCGAGGTACGGCATCAGTGCGGCGATCGATCCTTTTGGCAGCCTCACTTCTTGGCAGCATAATCTCAAGGCCCGTAGTAGTGGTGCGCCTTACGAATTCAGGTGCATTAATAGCTTCCTATCCTCCAACGTCGTCCGATTTGTCTAATGTCCACCAGAGCAATAGAATCGATTCTTCTATCCGTTCTAAGTGCACTCGAGGCTGAAATGGTCTTCATCCGCAACCTCGTCGGAGGACTCCTGGCTGAGCTTGAAGACGATATTAACCACGATAAATTCAAACGACTCCTTCATTATTCGAGACGCCTCGCTGCTTTTAAAAATCGCGCAACTTTGGTATGTTTCTGATTATTTATGCTTTTCTAGCTCCATTATCCTCTATAGATTCAGGAAGCCCTAGAAGATGTTTTGGAACAAGGTTGATCTTAATCACTGTTGGTCCCCCCCCTAATATGACCCTCAGACGAGGACCTGAATGCAATGTATCTTACGGACAAGAAGAACGGCTCTCCTCGTGACATGCACGAGCATGAAGAACTAGAGATCTTACTAGAATTCTTTTCCAAGCAGGTTGAGGAAATAGCAAACGAGGCCGAGAATATTGAAGTGTGTTAGACTGACAAAAATGATTGAGAGTCCTAACTGATCGACATCGCAAAGGCAAATGTCCAATCCACCCAGGAAATCGTTGAGCTCATTTTAGACTCAAATCGCAACGCACTTCTCGCTTTGGACCTCAAGGTTTGTTCTTTTCCTTGGTTAAAATTTTTGACCTATTCAATATAACAGGTTTCTATCGGAACTATGGGCCTTGGGTCAGGTGCCCTCGTCGCTGGACTGTTCGGAATGAATGTATGTGAACACCATGTCATTAACCCATTCTATTTCGGGCTAATCGGCTCTATATCAAATTCGTAAAGTTACAAAGTCACATGGAAGATATGCCTTACGCCTTTGCCGCGATGTCAGTTGCCTCGTCTGCTATCGCGGCGCTGGTTGCCTGGGCTGGCATCTGGAGGTAACGACGTCTTTTATCTACAACATCCACTCCATCCTTCTCATATTCATTGTACGACAGACTCGCCAAGATACGCAAAGTCGGTTTGACAAGCCCACGCACTAACAAACGTGGTAGCGCTGATTCGGAGCCGCGCGTGCCGTGGATACCTTTGCCTTTACGCCGACGAAGTCCCGATGGGTGGTCGTGAGAATGGGTTGTCGACGTTGGTTATACCCAGCTCTTGTTTCCCGACTTAGCCCCATATCTTATCGCGTTCCGCCATGTCGTTGTCTCTTGGCCTCACTTGTTGATGTGGCCTACGTTGGGACCAGGATCGATGTGAACCGCATGTAATTTATTTCGGCGTCGATCATCCATCACAGCTTACCTCATGTACACCATAGATAGACCGACAAATCGTTGGTTGTCTTTTTTTTCTCCCGATCCGCTTCCGTGTCATTTTGAAGGTGCAGAAAGGAGAATCCGAAGAACGATGATCGGACCACGCTGCTACCCGTTGAATTTACTCGTCCAAGAAGGGAGAAAAAACGCGTGAGCAACAAAACGATGGGACGAACGGACATCACCAGTTCCGTGATTGGATCCAGATGGTGCATCCGACTGCTGTCATACCTCATCGTATCGCTACCGGCGATCACCATGACCAGTTTCGCCCAACAATTGTGCTATTTACCGTACAACCTCGCTTCCGGTTTCATCTCTATCTGCGTCGGCCCTCTCCGAGTCCATTTCTGGCCTGGGGCCAGTGGTAACACACTTCTGAGGATCGAGATCACGATACGAGGTGATATGGATGATTAGCCAACCAATCTTCGGAAAACAAATAAATAAACCACAGAAAGTGGGGTTCGATACGGCATTCAAGTAAGAAAAGGCAAATTTGAGTTGACACCTCCGGCACAGGCAAAAAATATGGCTAACATCAGGGCTCATAACCTGTTGGAACTAAGACACGACGAGTCACCTCAGCGCCGTAAAGACACGGGATGAGGTGTGAGACCGCTGTCGCTGTCTTAAGTATGTAGTTTGTATTCCTATGAAGTAAGGTGGTATTCAAGGTGATGCGCAGAAAGGGAAAACATAAAGAAAGAAAAGGGAAAAGAGAGGGATCGGGTCGTCTGTGCTCCAACACTCCTCCTTGAACTGACATCCCCGAACCTACTCCTCCTGAAGTGGGGAACGAGGGGCGAGACCCAGACGTGCACGCAGGGTCACGAAAGCCGGCCGGGGAAGGGCTTTAGTGAAAATATCAGCCACATTGTCTTTTGAAGGGACGTAGTGAAGCTGTAGGGCACAAGTCGACACTTGCTCGCGCAGGTAGTGATAACGGGTAGCTATGTGCCGGGTACGGGAATGGAAGGTTGAGTCCTCAGACAGAACGAGAGCACCACGATTGTCGCACATCAGCGGGGTGAGTTGAGCAAAATCGAATTCAGAAAGGACGGTACGCAACCAGACTGACTCCGATTTCGCTGCGTGTATAGATACCCGACGCTCCCTCGGCGGCTATTTTTTTACCCTGGGTTCTGGCGTCGTCTCGTGAAAACTTATCTGAACTCATATCGAACATTTGTTATAAAATTGGTGCGCATTGATGGAATATGCAAATGGTATGTGGCGGTACACACCGCGCTTACATCATCACGCACTAAGAAATTTGTACGTCACCTTTCTATCCTGGTGCTACTAAGAATATTCTACAGATACTATATATTTATCAACATGCCAAATGACTTTAAAAGTATTCTACATGCACATCAAAGATTTGACCAAAATTAGCATGAGAATAAAGCTCTTAAACATCAGATGGAATTTTTGTGCTATTTTAGATATTGTAATCATACACATACAATTCATATCCAATATTTTCTAGAGTCTGCAGCTTACTCCTAGTTTGTATAAAAAGCTAGAATTAATATATAGTAATGTTTGTTACTTTAGTTTGGATTTATAGGACATATATACAAATGTGGTAGTACATCAGCAGTTTATTAAATAGCCCACTCAATGGTTTATTGAAAATAAACATATACATTTAATAAAAGAATATAGATTTTAGAATATAAAAGTGTTTAAAAGGAAATATTTATCAAAATTATTATATAGATTAAAATAAAAAATATATAGTGGTTTAAAAATCTATTTGCATGTTTGCATGTTTTATATTAAATATTATGAAATATAAAAACTCAAAAGATATTATGGAAAGCTGGATGGCCATGCTCTAAGTTGGTCACATGCAGCACCAAGTGACCCTGGACACACCTCTCAAGTGTATGTGCACTGGCAACTCAAATATTGGTTTTGGTAAATTAAGTACATGAAATGCCAGTGTCAGCCAAGAAGATGAAATCTGAGTTGCTCATACATCAATGTCAACATTATCATCTGAATCCTTGTCAGAAGCTGTGATAATAAAGGGAGGGGCATTCATCATATTGGCATTGTCACCCTTACCAGCCTGCTTGCACAGAATATCCAACTCATCCAACATGCTGTGATGTTTGTGCTCTAAAACCTTGAGTTAGAATAGAAAGGTTTGAGAAATGAAAGCATACAAAGACCAGAGCCATTGCCCACACCACCCATGTAGTTGTCTTCATTAGGCAACTGCATGAATATACCCCTGGGTGGCAGGGGTGGTACCCATACTCATATCCACCAATGTACTCATACCCACAGTGTGGATACCAGGTCCGATGCAGGTATGTAAAATCAATACCTGTACTGCTACCTGTACTCAAAATACCTGTGGGTGCTCAAATTGTTAGACAAAATATTACTATACTTCTTAGTAGCAGTAATCTAATCAGTCTAAATGGTCTAATCATCTTGCCATACATCTGAGTCCAAAACCTCATCATCATCATCATCAACATCCAGCATTGAACTAACCTTCTTCACATCCTCACTATTGACCAACCCCTGGATGCTCCAAGCACTGAGACACAGAAGTGCATGAGTAGAATCCACTGACAAATGAGAACAAACATGTTACAAAAGCAGCTGAGCATGACTGAAGAGCTGTTTGACATTGACAGAAGTAGGAGAGATAGTGAGATAATCAAGAGCCATTCTTGAGAGCAGCAGATACACTATACACTGGTCATCCCACCACTTCAGTGGGTCATTGGCATTCTCCACATCCGTGGCCAGGTACCAATCAATCTCACTATGGAGATCACCAGCCTTGGGCAGCACAAATGTCTCTATGTTGTTGAAAATGTTGTGGTTAGCCTTTGAGTTGACAGACTTGTCAACTATATTGATGTCCAAGATATCTGTGTCAGAAGTGAGTTCAGTAGGTGCATACATGTACTTGAATTCCTCTCACACGAGTTCCTCTGCAGTCTTGATCCATTTTGACTCCCAATGGGTATTCTTGAAGTAGGTTAACTTGTGCCAAGGGTGTAGAATTATCACAATATGATATACTTCGGAGCTGTTAGTAAGCGAATAATACCTGTTGAGGGTCTTTTTGGCAAGTGACACAGCAGCGTG
>JBBPQW010000558.1:0-17217 GCA_038092695.1 Boletus rubropictus
CCTAGGATGGGGGTGCAAGCTTCATTGTGAGCGCGCTTGCGAGTACGCTTAGATGTAGGGTTTTGGTATCACAGAACCGCTGCATCAAGGGAGGTTTCGTCCAAGATGGACGCGGAGGAGGACTGGTTCATTGTAACCCTATGACCAGAGGGGAGGATAATGACGGCCATTTTGTTTTAGCAGACGGCTAGGCTGCTGAGTCGGGGCTAAAGGTGGGTGAGCGCAATGACCGAGCAACACAAAGTGTCTCAGGTCCGAATGCGGGTGGAAGGGAAACGCGATATCCGAGCAGCTAGAGTATTACTCTGATTTCTCTAGCTCAGGATCGAAGGCGGGAAAGGGATAAAAGGAAAACTTTTGCTTCGTCGACAGTCTCCGAAGCTTCTTCTCACCACTTGTGGGTAGAAGGCGTCTGCGGAAGAGGATTCTTATAGACCAGAATCCACAAGACTTGGTAGACGGTCTAAGCCAGTGTAGAACAACCCAATAACGCTAGATTATGCAACTGGTCTTAACCCAAATGGGCCGGTAACAAGGGTGGATAGGCCCACAACTTCAGGAAGGAGGCACGCTGTGCAATGGCGGCAGCTCCCCTCTCAACCAAGTAACGGTGGTTTACCGCTGTACGTCAAGTGTACAGGTGCTGACCACTGTACGTGATGGTCCATGTGAGCTCAACGTCCGAAGAGGAGCAAGAGCTTGGAAAGTGGGATGGCTTTGTGCAAAGAGCACTTGACCGGGAAGTGGCGAGAACGGATAGGAGACTTATCGTTTAGCCTAACTGGCTGTGAGAAGGAACTACCTTCAAGTAAAGTGCCTGGGGTAGGCGAGAATTGGGTGTGTGGGCTTGACAGCACCAAGGTACTAGCTCGCGGCTTAAGTAGCACGGCTAGGCAAGAGTAAAAGGCGTGCTTGAGAGGGCATTGCAAAGTGCAACGTCGCGCTCTAGGGTTGAGGGTTGTGAGTGGGAGCGAAGGGCTCAACCAGCTCTCGAAGTGATAATGTGAAAAGCTGAGGTGGTAAGCTGGTCGCCGTGAATGACAGCGAGCAGTAAAGATACACTTGGTATTATATCAGGATCACACACTCAAAGTGAATGTGGCCTAAAATGATGAATACCAAGCGTGAGAAAATTACAACATACACTACCAACTACTTATATACTACATGAGAGATGCGCTTGGGCCAACTGAGGGCCGGTTATGGAACGGCCTAGACTACTATGACATCATAGGTCCCTTAGCCCTAGTGGCTGTGCGATAAGATAAGATAAGAGAAAACTATAGTACAAGTATCGTGAAAGGAAAAGGAAATAAGAGTTCTGACAAGCTGATCCGGGCTTGCAGAGCAGTCAAACCTTCTGCTTGCCTTCTTGATAGCAACAATAATGCAAAGCATGAATTACGCAGCCATCAGATGATGGCTCTTACCACAGGTCAGTAATAAAATTTTGTAATAGCTGATACTTGTCAGAACCACAGAAATTCCCGGTTCTTGACTACCTCAACACTTCCTAAATCCGAGCTATGCATCGTAGCTTTCTTACGGTTGCTACTTTCATTCCTACATTATGCTATGAGATGCACTCGCCTTCCGAGATTCCTTGTTTAGCATTCTCTCCTAATAGATGTCAGCGATACTTCAGATGCACCTGCTCATCAGGTTCCCTTCAGTATTCACATCCATTTCTTCATCTATACCTTTATGCATAACTCCTGCTAGATGCGCTCATATCTTGAGCTTCCTAGTAGTTGTCCATTTCCTTTATCTTATCTTAGATCCTTTCTAATAGATATTGGCTATTGCCGATACTCTTTATCTTATCAGGAGTACAGCCATCCTAGTTCATTTCGCTGTCTCTTATAGTTTATCCGCATACACGCGTATTCCTTACCTTATGGACACTCTAGGCCATTCTAGCCTTTATATCGCTAATCATGACATCAATATGATGTCATTCCATTTCAGGACTTCTTCTTATCTATGACCTCATGCCCATAGACCAGGGCATAGGGCTATTACTCATATTTATGCCTTATATAGATATACCTGCTACCCGATTACTCATGTAGCTGACTCATTACCTAGACCCAGGGTCAAGGGTTAGTAAAGGGTTGGTTATAGGGTATGACGTCACATCCAGGGTATAGGGGTATTGTAGAGTATATAGCTAGGTCGCTGATGTATAGTAGAATAGTCTTGAAATCTTCAGCCTAGCTTTATTCTTGACTCCCTGGGATTTGTCCCTTGTAAAGAGGTATGGTTTGTTGCCATGCATGTTCCTTTTAGTGTGGCCTAGAAGTGGCCCTGACAATACTGACTCCCATCACACAACCACCCAATGATGCTGCCATTTGTGTGCGATTGCGGCTGATCGCACATCTAAAGGTATGTTTTATGCTATATTTCTATTACTTTTACTGATTAGCTCATTCCTGTGCACCTATCCCACCACCTGACTGTGCTGCTGCCCAACCATGCCATCACCCGACTGTGCCACTGCCCAACTGCACCACTGCCTGACTGTGCCACCACCTGATCGTGCCACCATCTGCATGCGATCATGGCTGATTGCACCCAAAGGTACATTTTATAGTATATATTTCTATTTCTACTGATTAACTCATACCTGCGCACCTATCTGTTAGACGACTAACTCAAACTGAGCTTAGCCCTAAGAAACTGAATTCCAAGCATAAAGAAATACATGGTACACTACTGGCTACTTATATATCAGGGTCCTATGTGCACAGACCATGCCTTAAGGGCAGGTCGGGAATCTTATGGAACATGCTGGAACATTCCAATAAGATAGTGGCTATGTGAGAAGATAAGATTTAGATAAGGGAAAGAGAAGTAAAAGGTAAGTGAAAATGAATGTTCTAACATTACCCCCTTCTTATGGTTGTTGCTCTGAGACAACGGGAATATCAAACAAATGTGAAGGGAGATGGGTGAGAGAGGAAGCAAAAGATTTGAATTCTGGGTTTTCAAAGGGTAGAATTCCTCTAGAACAGCAGGGGCAGTCACATGAAGTCATTTCAAGTGGGGTTTGTCACACCGCTTCTGGGTTCTTTCTCCAGAACTTTTGAAGAGCCTTTTTAGCATTTTTGAGGTTATCTTTAGATTTCCAGATGCATTCTTTGCAGGGGTATCCTTTCCAGTGGATCAGATATTCTATCTTCCCACGGCATACCCTCGAGTCTACGATGTAATCCACTTCGTATTCCTTGGTTTGTTCAACTACAACCAGTGGTGGCAGTGTGGGCTTTTGTTAAGAGGGATAGGTGGTGTCATGGTATGGCCACAGGTGTGATTTGTGGAACACCAGGTGAATTCCTTGCCAGGTGGTAGGTATTTTGAGCTTGTACACAGCTGGGCCAACCTTTTTGATGATTTCAAAAGGGCCATAGCATTTGTCTTTGAGCTTCTTTGTGGGGTGATCAGATTTTATGTTTTTTCCATTGACCAACACCTTATCTCCTTTCTTATACTCAATGACCTTTCGTGTGGTTCAATCATGGTACTTTTTCATGTCCTTTGCCACCTTTTCCAGAGCTTCTTTTGCTTGTCATTGTGATTCTTTCATCCAACTCGCAAACTCCTATGCTTCCTCACTTTGAACATTTC
The DNA here is from genome assembly GCA_038092695.1 of Boletus rubropictus. Taxonomy (NCBI): domain Eukaryota; kingdom Fungi; phylum Basidiomycota; class Agaricomycetes; order Boletales; family Boletaceae; genus Boletus; species Boletus rubropictus. The sequence goes on from JBBPQW010000558.1 coordinate 3,631, forward strand.
GTGCTCTGTCAACAGTGATCAGGGGTTGTTGGCCGTAGTTCAGTATGAATGGGGAAGACCTTGTCACACTGGTCATCTTCTGATTGTGCACAAATTTGGCTAAGGCCAACCAATCTACCCAATCATTTTGTCTATGGTTTACATATATTCGAAGGTAGAGTTCCACTTTCAAATTTATTTGCTCTGTTTGTCCATCTGTCTGTGGATGGTAGGCTGTGGACAGATTTCCTTGGATATGTAAGAGCAAGTAGAGATCGGTCATGAAATTGGATACAAATTGGGATCCTCGATCAGAGATCACTTTTCATGGAGTGCCATATAGTTTAAACACATGGTCTCGGAAGATTATTGCTACTCCTTTCATGGTGATAGTTGAGGATACTGGGAAGAGGTGAATCATCTTTGAGAAGCGATCCACAATAGTCAAGATGGCATCTTTCCCTTTTGACTCGGGTAAAGGACCTATGATGTCTACTGAGATCACTTCCCATGGGGACAAGGGAATTTCATTTGGATGGAGTGGGATATGTTGAGGCGTGGTTCAAGTCTTTGCTTTTTGACATCGATCACAGCCTTTGGTATATGCTTCTATGTCTTTCCGGATGGAAGACCAGAAGTAGTGAGTCATGATTAAATCTTGAGTTCGCTTGGCTCCTGGGTGTTCAGCTAATGGATGGTCATGGTTCTCCTTGATGACTTGTTCTCGGAGTTCCTTGTCATAGGGGATGTAGAGTAGATTTTTCCATTTAATGAGTCCATTCTCTTGCTTTCATGATGATTCCTTCTTTTTCAGCCCTTCTATCATGAATCTTTCGGCCTTTTTCTGGTATTGAGTGATCTGGGTCTCAATACTCATCCAGTTTTGGATGTGAATCTTCTTGTGTGGTTCGAAAAACCTGTCCAGAAGTAGGATCTTATCCTTGTTGTCGAGATTTATCCCCTTCTCATAGTCTGTCCTCCCGGACAGAGGATCTGCAGGGTTCGTCTTGCCTGATCTGTGTTTGATGACAAAGTTATACTCTTGGATAATTTGCTGCTATTCTTTAAGGGTGAAGATTACTGCAAGCATTTCAAGATCAGCAGCATGATAGTTTCCTTCCACATCATTAAGTGATCTTGAAATGAATGCGATCAGGTGCCAAATTCCATTTTGGAGCTGTGACAACATGGCACCTACTCCAATTCCAGACCTGTCAGTCTCGACACGAAATGGGTCGTCATCAGTCAGCATGGCTAATGCTGGTGCTGACGTCAGTGTGTCCTTAAGGGTATCCATTGCCTTCTGGCATTCAGGTGTCCACTTGAATTCTCGTAACTCTGACATGAGAGCATTCAAGGGATGTGCAATCTGGGTGAAGTTTTTTACAAATCGCCAATAGAAGTTGAGAAACCCTAAAAAGCTGCATAGTTGCTTTCACGACTGTGGAACCGGCCAGTCTTTAATGGCCTGAACTTTCTTGGGCATCTTTACTTTATCTTGGGAGACAATGATTCCCAAGAATTCAGTTTCTGTTACTTCGAAATTGCATTTATCATGCCGGAGGTACAGATGCTTCTTTCTAAGTATCTCGAGGACTTCTCAAACAATTTTTCTGTGTTCTTCAATGGTCTTCGTGAAGATCATTATATCATCTATGTAGACTACTACAACTCCCCAATTGATTAACTCCTTAAACAAGGAATTCATCATAGTTTGAAACATGGCAGGAGAGTTGGTTAATCCAAAGAACATTACTAGTGGTTCAAATAATCCTCTATTGGTGTGGAATGCCACTTTCCACTCATCACCTTCTTTCATCCTGACGTTATTGTACCCCCATCTAATGTCAAACTTGGTATAGTACTTTGCAGATTTCAATTTATCCACCAGTTCATTGATTAGGGGTAAAGAATATTGATTGTGTACTGTTATGGCATTAAGCTTTTGATAATCCTGTACAGGATGAAGTCATCCGTCTTTCTTTTTTATGAAAAAGAAAGTGGAGGCAAAGGGGCTCTTTGACAATCGGATATGTCCACTTTTCAAGTTTTCCTCTAGGAAATCGTCTAATTCTTTCTGTTCTCCTGGACCCAGTGGGTAGGTTTTGCAGTTGATGATGTGTTCTCCTGGTAGGAGTTTGATTGCATGGTCCCATGGTCTCCTGGGTGGGAGTTCATTGAATGATTCCTTGGTGAATATGTCCGCGAAGTCATGTATGTAAGAGGGTGCTGCTTCCTCAAACATGTTACGCTTGGACCAGGTAGGTACAAGTGTAGACTTGACTAGCTCAATCCACGTATCGTTCTAAGTGCGTAGACGCAGCTTAACCCCCAACTGCAATGGAGGCTTTGGGATAGGGACTATGTCGAGGGATCTGAGGGATCGGTCATGAGGATTTAGCAGTATATCCAAGTAGATCTAGTCTAGGGAATACTATGTACAGGGCAAGGTTTATATACTGGTATAAACTGAGCACGGACCAAGTTCGTAAAAGGAAAGTAAGAGATCGTACAACTTGAGAGTGAATGGCCATTGGCCGAAGGGAGTTGTACAAGATAAGAAATAACAGATAAGTGATAAGAGAAAGCTCATAACCAAGGAATCGGCCAAGCGAGAAGTCCGAAGGTTAGCATGTGCCTGTGGGAACGGCTAAGTGGTTATACAGTTCGCATAGAGCAAGAAATAAAGGAAAGAAAAGAATAAACCATAACATTATCCTCTGTTTAGACGAAAGGTTACCCGACCTTTCTTACTATAAATTGATGAACCCACTAGTGGGAGAGCTGGTGATGTTGGCATAACCAATGTCATCAATGACATCGTCTCCGTAGTTCAACTCTTCTGATGCAGGAGTGTGGGGTCGATAGTAAGGGGGTCGTCTGCGACGGAAAAAACTAGAAGATTGGGATGAAGAGCCTGATGAAGGCTGACGACAACAGAGTGGGCAAGCAGCTTGGATATGACCAGGTTGGAAGCAAAGGCAGAAGGGGCATTGATATAAAGAGCAGTTTACCCTGATATGGCCTAATCGCTAACAGACAAAGCACGTGTCTGGAAAGTGAGGGTCTGATGAAGGCAGTGGGGCGAGAGCTATGGCTCATTGCCGATCTTCTTCTGTTGCTTGTTGTTCTAAGAGGTCAAGGGCCTTTGCTTCATCTTCCATAAGGACTGGTGTGATAGCGTCATCTGGGGTAAATCTTCCATGTGGGATGGGGATGGAGGCGGTTGGTGAGGGAGAGGGATCGCGTCAAGGAGGTAGTGGAATTGAATCAGGAGAACGAACTCTATTGAAGGGAGGACTGTTATGGGCACATTGTTGGGAGAGGTCATCCAAAACGTCTTCCATGCAAAGCTGGTCCATTCCAATCAGTAACTGATCCTTGAGTTCCTCGTTAGCGTGTCGTCCCATCTAGGCTGTCATCCTGCATGTCTTTATGAGTTCTTCCTGTAAGTTGTTATGTGGTCTGGGTAAACGGACGAGAATGTGGTCCAATGTGAGGGCGATGCGTCAATTTGCTAGAAAACATCTATAGAAAACGTCTAAAGGTGAATTGGTATCAAGCGAATGAGAAAGGGAGATTGTATAAGACAGATCGAGAAGAGGAATTGTCATAGCTCTAAGGTTTCCTTCTGACAAGGGGTTTTTGAGGCGGTGGGTGTATTGGTGTTCGAGGCAGGTATTCATGGTGTTTTCGTCATGGTTCAAGAGTGGGGTGGAGAGAACGACTGTGGGTGAGCCTTTTTATAGGCTTTTAGTAATCATGGCACATTATCTAAGGAACTTTCCAGTTCCTATGAGTTATTGGCTGACGGATATCCTTTCCACTTGATTAGGAATTTCTGTCGGGTCGGAGATCCTTTGTGACTAAGGATCGCTTCTATCTCGTACTCCTCTTCTCCAGTGATAAGGTCAGGTGGTGGTCATTTGAAATTCGGACCATGTACATCGTTCTCGTGATAAGGAGATAGAAGAGAGGCATAAAACACGGGGTGGATCTTTCATGTTTCAGGAAGTCGAAGTCGGTAGGTGATCGGAGATAGGACTTTTGTTATCGTAAAGGGTCCTTCTCATTTCGCAGCAAACTTCAGGTTTTCTATGTGGTGCTTCAGGTTGAGCGCTTCTAGCCAAACTTTATCCCCTTTGGCGAAGGGTGTGAATGAGTGTCGGTTTCTTCATTTCATCATCATCTGGGCAAGTTCGTGAGCTGTGAGGGCTTCATCTCGAGCTGCAGAGAGTCGTTTCAGGCAGTTTTCTACCGCGGGGAGGTTCGTGTCGGAGATGACCATGGGGAGTGATCAGGGTTCATATCCCATCATCAGAAAGAATGGAAATTGTCCGGTCGTGGAGTGAGGTTGGTGGTTATGCGCGAATTCTGCCATGGAGATCTTCTCAGCCCATGAGGTAGGGTTCGATCCACAGTAAATCCGTAGATACGTCTCAATCTCCTGGTTGACTTGTTCCATCTCTCCATCTGTCTGGGGATGGTACACCGTGGATAAGGCAAGGTCATATCTGAGGAGTTGTCCTAGTTCTTTCGCGAAGGCAGAGGGGAACTGTGGGCCTCGATCTGAAATGATTTTATCGTAAAGGCCAAAACGAGTGTAGACCTTTTCATAGAATAGCGTGGCGATGCCAGCTGAGTCAATTGTTTTCTTTGTGGGGCAAAGGATTACCCCCTTCATAAGCCCATGGTCGACCATGACCAGAAGTGAGTTGAAATTGTCGGATAGGGGGAGGTCGGTTATCAAGTCACAAGACACCTGTTGAAAGGGTCATGATGCATGTGAGGGGATCGGAGTCAGGGAAGCCATGGTCGGGTGGGTGTTGGCTTTGTTCTGTTGGCAAATTGCGCAGCCTTCTATGTATTTCTAAATAAAGGCAGCTAAGCCAGGCCACCAATACTCTTGTGCGACAAGTTGTCGCATTTTCAAATAGCCAGGGTGTCCGGCAGCGTCATGGTCGTGGTTCTGCAAAACAATGGCATGTCGGTGGTCAGGGGGAATGTAGATGTGGTTCTGATACGTAAGGATACCAGCATCATATTTCCAATCAAAGAGTCAGTCACGAAGGAAGGAAGGGACGCCTTCCATTCGTTGTAGGGTGGTGAGGACAGTGGGATCGTCAGCTGTGGAGAGGCGGATCTTGTCCTGTAGTGCCATGTCAATAAGGTTTACAAAGGCCAACTGGGGAAGAAGAGTTGTAGCTGTGTTGTCGTCGTCGTTCGGGATATCAGGTCAGGTCGTCTAGAAAGAGCATCAGGGCTGGATAGGAGTTTTCCGGGTACATGCGTCATTAAGAAATCATAGTCGGTGAGGTCTAATAACCATCTCACCTGTCGTCGGTTCAGGTTCTGGGGTTTTCTGAAGTATGTCAGATTTTTATGGTTGGTGAAAATTGTCACCCTATGTGGCGTTCCCTGAAGATAATGATGCCAAGTCTTCAGTGCTTGTATGACGGCGAGCAATTCTCTGTCAAATATGTCATAATTTCGTTCGGCAGAAGTGAAAGTCTGGGAGATATAGGTGCAAGGGTGCCATTCTCCGTTGGAGTCAGTCTGCAATAATATTCCTCCAGTGGCATACTTGGAGGCGTCAGTCGCAATAGCGAATGGTCGTTCAAGGTTCAGCATAGCCAGAACCAGTTCTTCAGTAAAGATCGTTTTCAGCCGTTTAAAGGCTTCTTCTTGTCGTGACCCCCATTCCCAGGGGTGGTTCTTCTTCATTAAGTCAAGGAGGGGTCTGGCGATGTCGGAGTAGTGAGGAACGAATTGTCTATAGAAGTTAGCGAATCCTAAGAAGGATCAAACATCTTTGACTTTCATCGGGGTCGGCCAGTTTTCTATCCCTTTTACCTTGACTGGGTCCATGGCGACGTGTCCTTGTTTGATAATCATGCCGAGGTATTCAACTTCAGAGCAGTTGAAGTGGCATTTCTCGAGCTTAAGGCAGAGGTCGAGTTCCTTCATGCGTGCTAAGATGCGTCATGTTCGTTCTTCATGTATCTTCATGTTACCTGAGAAGATTAGCAGGTCGTCCATATAAATCACTAGCCATCCTTCCGCTATCATGTCTCTGAAGGAGTCATTCATAAATCTCTGAAACGTGGGGGGTAAGTTCGAAAGACCAAAGAACATTACATTCAGTTCGTAAAGCCCTTTATGAGTAATAAAGGCGGCTTTCCATTGGTCTCCATCCTTGATTCTGATGTTGTTATAGCCCCATTGTACGTCGAACTTCGTGTAGACGTTAGCATCCTTCAGTTTATCAATGAGGTTGGAGATTAGCGGAAGGGGGTAGGCGTCTTTGATCGTATGTTCATTGATGTATCTATAGTCCTGGCAGGGTCGTAAACTGCTGTCTTTTTTTTTGACAAAAAAGAATGGTGAGGCCTGAGGGGATTTTGAAGGCCGTATCTTTCCGGTTCGGAGGTTCTCTTCTATGAAGGTTTCTGTGGCCTTTTGTTTATCTGGGGATAGCGGGTATACTTTCGCTACTTTTGGGACAAAAGAGTTGTCCAGGTTTATCAGGTGGTCATAAGGTTGTGAAGGAGGGACGTGGTCGGTAGCCTCCTTTTCAAAAATCGTTCTATACTCCTGGTATTCTTTTGGGAGCGTCGGTTTCGGTTTTGTCTTTTCGGCTTCTTCGGCAAGCTTCATGGCTGTTGTGTATGCGCGGAGCCACCGCATTCATCGGGGTCGGGGAAGTTGTTGTACCTTCCAGAGTACCTGTTATTCCCAATCTGCGTGCTTTCTCATCTTTCTAATCATCCATTCCAGGGTCGTGATGTTGCAAAAGCTAAGGACCTTCACAGTAGGTAAGTCCAAAGATCCAAAACCTTGGTCGCCTCATTCAGTGTCGTCAAGGTTGTCGACTTCGTCGGGGGGTGAGGTGTCAATCTTTTCTAGCACGAGTTGAGCTACTTGATCTCCAGCATCAATCTTCAGGTTTTCCTTTCCGTGGTTGAACAGCAGGACTTTCAGGGGTCCTCTGTAGTCGGGGTTGATCACGCCAGCACCTGTTTGAATCATGTGCTTCGAGGCGAGCCTGCTTTGTGGAGTGATTCGGCCATAGGTTCCTTTGGGGAGATGTACAGCGATCTTTGTATCAATCAATCCCTTGTCAAGTGCAGGGATGGTCGTTGGTTCAGCGGCGTATAAGTCATGTCCGGCCGCATGCTTTGATCCTTTCGTGGGGATCTTAGCGTTTGTCAATAGCTTTTTGACTTTAAACTCGGAAGCTTTAACTGAGCGGATGTATCATCGAGGCTTCTGCTGGAGGGATGATGTCGTTTGGTAGAATTTGGGGGAAAGGTCATGGGAGTCGTGGATGTCTAGGATCCCTTTCGTCAAGTCGATCGTTGGGTTGACCGATCAAAGCCAGGGCATTTCCAATATCGTTGTCTGTTGTCCACAATTCATCACGTAGAATTTGGCTTTAGTAATGATGGAATCAGTTCAGAAGTAGAGTGTTGTCTGGTACTGGATATCTCCGTGTCTATTCTTGGAGGCATCGACATTCTGTACTTTCAGTGGGTGAGACAGTTTCTCGATTGGGAGTCGGTGTTGTTTCGCAAAGCTTCAATCTAGGCAGGAGATCTCTGCTCCACAGTCGATGAGGGCTTTGGTTTCAACATCTTTTTTGCTCTTTCCTGTAGCCATAACTGGATGGGAACTCGTAATCCATGTTTATTTCGATCAGCTATTAATACAGGGGAGCAAGAAAGTCGGGGAGGCACTTGCGTTGATGAAGTCCTCCCATTTAAAAACCCTTGTTCTTCTTCATGGAGATGTGGGCCATTTGTACAGCCTCTTTGTCATCGCTTTCTTTGGTGTCCACTCCATCTCCAGAGTCCGAGGACTCTTCTTTCTTCTCAACTCACCTTGCAGCTTTTACTGAATCCTTCTTCTTCTTCTGAGTTGAAGGGCGAGTCTTGTTCTTTTTTTGTTCAGGGCAATCCCTGAATAGGTGCCCTTGTTCGTGGCAGGCAAAACATCTACCGGTTCGGATATGTTCATCTCGTTCTTTTCACGAGAGTTTGATGCAGTCGACGTCCATAGCGTCGGGGTTGCAAGTTCGTCTGGGGGTGTATGTCGGTGTCAGTTGACCTTTCTGGTTGGTTGAGTTTCAGGCCGAAAAGGCCATCAATCGTTCATAGGCAGCTTGAAAGTAAAGCGCCTTTTCAAACCACTCATCAATATAAGTGGGAGGGGTGTCCATTCCAAGGATTCTGCACACGAGGGCAGGTTTCAATCCTCTGGAAAAAAACTCGATCAGTGCAGCATCCTGGGTAATTTTACTCCTAGCTGCGTATGTTCTGAAGTTCGCGATGTATTCGTTGAGGGACATCGGCTTCTTGTCATTCATGGTGAGCATCGCCATCTTGGCTATGGCTTCTGCCTGGGTATCGGCACATTCAAAGGAGGTTTTGAACTCTTCCTCGAACTGGCAGAATGTCCCAAAGGACGGGGTCGTCTTGCTAAGGCAGTCTGCTTGGTATTGGGTGGCCCATTGGAGAGCAACACCTTCCTTCATATAGGAGAGTGCGTATGCTACCCTCTTGTCATCATCGTCATAAAGCTCTTTATTGATCAAGAGGTAAGCTTTGACGGATAGGATGAAGGACTCGGCTTTTTCATATGATCCATCATAAGCCTCAAGTGCTCCAATCTTGAGTTCGGTGGGTTTCATCGTCAACATCTTGGTTGAGGTTCTGGTTGCAGCAGCTTTGGGGCTTGGTCCTGTGGTTCATTCGGGGGGCTGCAAGAGTTTCTTTGTTGGCTCTGCAGGTCATTCTGCTGCAGCTTGGGGTTTTTCCTCCAAGGGTCGTGTCAGTGGCCGGGGTTTTTCCTCCAGTATTGTTCGTCCATGTTCTGGTTCTGAGTCCGAGGTGTCAGGGATAAGAGGGTCGGGGTGTCAGAGTTCAAGTGGGGATATGCATAGGGGTTTCTTGCCCTTGGGTGTGGACTCGGGATTCTTCGAGGATGAAATCTTTCAGTGGGTAATCTGGTCAGCAACGATGGCTGCCAGTAAAGAAGAGACTAGATCTTTTGTTACACTTGGACCAGGTAGGTACGAGTGTAGACTTGACTAGCTCAATCCACCTATCATTCTAAGTGTGTAGATGCAGCTTAACCCCCAACTGCAATGGAGGCTTTGGGATAGGGACTATGTCGAGGGATCCGAGGGATCGGTTGTGAGGATTTAGCAGTATATCCAAGTAGATCTAGTCTAGGGAATACTATGTACAGGGCGAGGTTTATATACTGGTATAAACCGAGCACGGACCAAGTTCGTAAAAGGAAAGTAAGAGATCGTACGACTTGAGAGTGAATGGCCATTGGCTGAAGATAAACGATTGGAGAGTGAATGGCCATTGGCCAAAGGGAGTCATACGAGATAAGAGATAACAGATAAGTGATAAGAGAAAGCTCATAACCAAGGAATCAGCCAAGCGAGAAGTCTGAAGGTTAGCACGTGCCTGTGGGAACGGCTAAGTGGTTACACAGTTCACATAGAGCGAGAAATAAAGGAAAGAAAAGAATAAACCGTAACAAAACGTCTTCTTTTTCTTTCTGATGTAGTCTTTCATAGCAATCTTCATAGAGGTATTCCAAAAGAGCCAATCTAAATCAAATTGGAAAAGCCTTTCTCCTTCAGAATATTTTACTTCTTCACATTCCTCTTCGTCGTCTTCAACTTCTTCCAATTTCAGCATAAGATCATCTTTACACTGAAATTCAATCCAGCTGGTGGCCCAATCAATCTTTGGGTTATGTAGTCAAAGCCAATCATATCCAAGGAACACAGTGTTGGTTCCAAGACTTGTGACAGATAAGGCAATCTTTTTGCTATCGTCAGCTATCATCAGCTCAACTACAGCATACTCAGTGATTTGCCTGGCTTTATTAAGTGAGCCATCAGCATTGTAAACTTTCACTGGTATTGGGAGTTTATTGGTTAAGATGCCTTTTTCTTTCACAAATTCTTTGTCTATTGTGGAGCCTGTGCACCCTGAGTCTATCAAGGCTTTTATCTCTAGATTTTGTCTGTCATCAGTATGTATGAGGACTGGGATCTCTAAGGAGTTCTGGTGTCTCCTTCTTTCTGAAGCCTTTTTGAACTTAGGTTTTTGCTGGAGATCTCTCAAGTACACAGTCATCTTATCATCTGACAGTTTTCGGAGGTTTTGTACTAGTTCCCTGTTCACCTCGGGACATCTCTCATGATGAACAAAGGATTTCAGATGTTCTGCCACCCTCTCTTCACTTGCGTGAATTTGACATCGCATCCATTCTACTGTCCAGGGATCTATCGTGTTCAGCCATTTGTGCTTGACTCTTTTCATGCCCATACTTCCAAATCCCTTGTTTCCTCGCTCTGTATGATCTTCAAAGCGATTGTATTCATAGATAACAGGGGTTTGAATTTTTTCAATAATAAGCTGGGCTATCCAATCTCAAATATTGACTTTAAATTCTTTATCGGAGTGATTTACAAGGAGGACTTTTACCTCCCCCCTATAATCAGAGTCGATGATGCCAGCTCTGGTGGCTATAGAAGCTTTTACAGCTAACCCAGAATGTGGAGCAATATGGCCATAATGGCCTTTTTCGATGGCAAAACACATTTTTGTGGACACTAAGGCCTGTCCTCTGGCCAGAACTACTGCCTTTTTTCCCACATACAAATCATACCCTGCTACACCAGGGGTTTCTTGCTGGAGAAGGGGTATCATTCGGTCTACTCTTACTACTTTGAATATACCTCGCTCGTTTTCTTTCTTTATAATGTCGAGCACCTCATTATTGCTAAGGGTTTTCCTAGGTTTACCTAAAACTATCTCTTTTTTATCCTTTTTCAGGATACTTTTGATAGGGATTTCAGCTGTTGCGTCTGTTTCACTTATTGGTTCGCAAGGTAGAACAGCAAATCTATTGCTATTATCTAACATTGATACTACTGGCGAATTAAGAGAAACATCATTCTTACACGAACTAGAGCAGCTGCTCTCTAGTCGCTTTCCCCAAAACCCTGCTCATCTTTCTCAACTGTTTTTATGTAGTCTGCTAACTCCTGATCTGTCTGATAAGATATCTTTACTCTATGGTAGACAATTGTTCACATCCACCTTGGAGGGTTCTTCAGAGGGTGGTCCTTGCAGGGCCAAGGCTTTCCACACTTAAAACATAAGCCTTTAGATCTGGCCTCCCCAAGATCCATTGGCAGTCCGCTTCCTCCAAATGTTCCAACTGCACCAGCATTTGATGCCAGAGCTTGTGGTGTTCAGGGCTGTCCCATAGCATTGGGAACAGCAGGGGGTCTATTGGCTCCAGGACTGGTAGCCGCATTGGTCCTGTTGTGCCAGTTATTTGCGAAGGGAGTTCTTATGGGATTTTGGGCCTTACAGAGTTTTCGGGCCTGAATTGCTGCTTTCACCATGTGCAAATGGTGTTCCCACTTCTGAACAGATGCCGAGAAGGCAAGGCTGGACATTCCTTGTTTGGCGAAGGACAGCAAGTCCTCGTGAATTCCTTGTTGGATTACCCTGACCAACATCTCATCAAACTTGGGGTTGTGGTTTATCCCTGATTTGGACACAAGCTGTTCCATTTGGTTGAAGTAATCTTCAACCGAGCTTGACCCTTGCTTCAGGGTCATCAGCCTCTCATAGGCCTCTCTCCTTGCCATCACTGGATGGAACTGCTCATCAAGTATATCCTGGAACTCTAACCAGGTATAACTCCCTAGACCTTGCTCAAAGTATAGGTTAACAAACCTCCTTGTGGAGTTCTCTTTGTTGCCACCCATAAACCCAAGCGCCATGATAATCTTTTGGCTGTCGGATGGGATATCATCAAAGCCTAGATAATAGTTTTTGAGGCATATCATCCATACCTTGTACTTGCTTTTCTCTCCTTTAAATATAAAGGGCTTAGGGGTGCAGCTCTTCCCAAGCTTTGGTCCAGGTTGAATTTGAGAAGATTGGGGGTGTTCACCACGTACAGCAGCAGGTGGCAGTTCTCCTCTCTCATCCTCTGATTCATCTTCGCTATCGCCTATATGACAAAGCGGCTTCTTGCCCTTACTGGGTGGTTTTGGTGTGTGCTCCTGAGAGCAGGTCTGGCTCATAGCCACTTGGACTCAGAAGGCTAAAGCAGTTGGCGGTTGCGGGGGTACTATATGGATGAAAGAGTCTGCCTCATAATAATTTCTCCAGTCTGCATACTACTCCTCCCAAGTCAGGGATTTGTCAGTGTAGATAGGAGCTCTGGTAGAGAGAAGTGCAGAAGAAGGCATTCTTGGTGTATTATGCAGGATAGAGTCAGGAGTGCAAGTAGGATTGGTGGAAATGGATGTGTTATCCGAGCTCAAAGGATTTTGGCTTTCAGAGCCTCTCACCAATAATTTGGATTGAATGTGTGGATAGGATGCTGTCATAAAAACTCTTTCTTCATCATCGGTCTCCTCGTGGCTTCTTCTTTCCACTTGAGGGTAGAGGCATCTGCAGAATAAAGTTTTTATAGATGAAAACTTAAAAAACTTGGGTAGACGTTCAAGATGGTATTGAACAACACTTTAAGGCAGTGTTTTACCTTGAGCTGTAATGCAAGGACTTGAGGCAGCGGGGACCAGATGTGTCATCTATTCCTAGATGCCTTGGCAGCCCCAGCACAGGTAGGGGGTTGGCAATACCAGTGTTCACTCATATAACTCAGAGCGAGAGTCTGTCAACCTGATAATGGTGGTTTACCAACGGACTTCGAGTGTTTGCGCACTGGTCTCCCTGCCCTGGGATCCGGGTTTGTGCTCTTGGATGAAGTGCCTTTGAGCGGAAGGTGGGAAGAAGATGGAAGGACTTAAGAGAATTTGCCTAACAGCGGGTAACTATCTCCTCTTGAATGAAGAAGGATAGGTGGGTTGAGTGTGAAACTTGACAGCACTAGGATCGGATTTGTGAGGGCAATGTTAAAATAACACCATCGTGCACAATACTTGAGAGTGGGAGCAGAGCTCAAACCAGCTCTGGGTAAAGGTGATAGAGTGAAGAGTTGAAAGGATTGTGTGCTTGTCGTGGATGACAATGAGCAGGCAAGAAAAGAATACACTTGGAATTATGTCAGACGACAAACTCAAACTGAGCTTAGCCCTAAGGAATTGAATTCCAAGTGTAAAGAAATACATGGTACACTACTGGCTATAGTGGCTCAAATAAGTGTCCCAATGTTGGGCCATTTTGGAAAGACTTGACATTTGCAAAAGAACCAAAATATATCAGCTCTGACCCTTGCAGGGTCATTAATAGCCCTAACTCCTACCCTGACAATGAGCCCTTAGTCATGTGATTTGGCTGCCATGGCACTGAGATATAACATTTTCAAAATGACATGTCATTGGGACACTTATTTGAGCAACATTTCTATTCTGTAATTTTAGTACTTTGCATGCCCTCCCTTTGCTTTTATCACTGCCTCTAGTCTCCAGGCATGCTTTCTATTAATATTTGACATTCCTCAACCTCTATCTTGCCCCATTCCACATCAATCCTTTTCCAAAGCTTCCAAACCCCTCTTGATGGTGTTGCATAGCTATTGAGCTTCTTTTTGAGA
>JBBPQW010000559.1:0-17213 GCA_038092695.1 Boletus rubropictus
CTCTTCTGCCAGGGGGGGGGGGGGGGGGGGGTTTAAGGCGTGCGGGGATGCGCGTCGCAGTGACCTCATGGCATCATATCCGCTCAGGTATGTCTGATATCCCGATCGGGTCGATCTCAGATTCTTCTCCTGCCTCATAAAGCGCACCACCGCGTCGCTAACCCCATGGACTACGACAGATACGACGCCACCCTCCACTGGATATTCAGGCAGACCCAGGGCGACGCCTGGTTTCGTCCAAGCGAGGACGCGCTCCCGCCTGGCGTCTGTCTGCGCACCCACCAGGGCTCCTTTCGCGTCTTCCCCTACGAGGTCGCCGCCCTCGAGCCTTTCGAGGCTGCCGTCGCTGCCTTGAACCCCCTCGTGGCCGTCAAAGTCAGAAGCGCTGCAGTCCACGCCGCGCTCGCAGAATGCACCGGCGACGACAAGCCAGACTGTATCTATGTCGACGTCGATACCCGCATCCAGATAATCGACACCATGACTCTCCTTCCGCAGGCCGACAAGGAACAGAACGCTGCGTTCATCGTGCGTCCGTTGCCTCCTATCCCTTCTCCATACCTGATCCCTCCCCAGCGCGATGAACGTGTCCTCGTCGTCTGGTCCGACTCCTTGGACACCATCATACCCATCGCCCGCGATTTCGAAGACCGTCTCATACGCCTCTTGTGGAGAAATCGTCCCCCTTTCACCTCCTCCGCCATCTCTACCCATTCTGCACCCCCCTCAGTCTCTGGCCACTCCCTCATAGCCACCCCCCAAGTCAGAGAGAAACACGTCGAGTCCGAGAACCCAAGTCCCACTCCACCTCAATTCCGACGCACGTGGTATGGCCGCAAGGTTCTAATGTCCCCGTCAGAAATCGAAAAGGCTCAAGAACCGTCCCAGCGCACGACTGTGCTTTATTCCCCATTTTACAATGGCTTCGCCGCGGGACTCGCCGCAGGTAAGATCGTTTACCTACCCATTCTACTCGTCCTTGATACCCCACTCCAGTCTTCATCGGGAGCGGTGTCACGATTCTCGTCCAGGAGTATATGCTTGACCAAGACCCCTCACATCTCATACTCCTCCTCCTCGTACCACCCCTGTTCTCCATATCATTGGTCAGTCCTCTTGGCTCTCGCCCATGAAACGTCTGCCAAACGCGACTCTTCGCAGTTCTTTACTCTTCAACTCATCCAGAACCTCGCAATGGTCATCGGTCCAATCGCACACTATCACCAGAACTCACGATATTGCTCTGCAGTCCCACCCCAGCCAAACAAAGAGACCGATGCCGCTCTCCCTCATATCACGATCCAAATGCCAGTTTACAAAGAAGGCCTGAATGCAGTCTTGTACGTCTTGTCTACTTCATCCGATCGCCAACACTGACGATCAACGTCAGAGCTCCATCGATAGAGTCACTCAAGCGTGCCATGCAAACATACGCCAGACAAGGCGGAACGTCTTCGATATTCGTGAATGACGACGGTTTGCGTCTACTCCCTCCCTCAGAAGCTGCCGCTCGTTTGTCCTTTTATGCTACACATAACATCGGTTGGGTCGCCCGTCCAGCGCATACATACAACTCCAAGACAAATCCACAAGGTTTGTACTTGGTCTCGCAGGGTGATCGAGTTTTGCAAAACAATTTATAGGTTTTAAACGTGCGGGTCGGTTCAAGAAGGCATCGAATATGAACTATGCTCTCGATCTCAGTTTACGTATGGAACGCATCCTCGAGCATCTCCAGTCAGAAACTTCATCTGCAAACCTCCGAGGTTCCGTCTCCACCTCTGGATTGGATGGCTGTTCCATGGGACCGACTCCGGGTACATACGGGCTACAATACGAAGGTCGTGCAGGTAACGACCAAAGCGTAGTCCCGCCGTTCACAGCCCAACCATCGAGTGGTCCTGGCACCCCTACTAGACCTGGCACCCCGGGAGTTTCGCCTCCCATCCTTACCGGTGGTTCTGGGACACCGAATATCCCTAGCCCACCGATTCCTATAATCGAAGACCTGGAAGAACGTGCGTTGCAGATGGCAATGGAACAAGGTAGCTTCGGTTCTCCGTTGCCATCCTCCATTGGCACTAAATGGAATCTTGTGACAGCGTTTGAAGAATCTGGCTCCCTCTACCGTCCCTGGGCAGCGAATTCTCGCTCACTCCGCATTGGTCCCATGATTTTACTTGTGGATGCTGATACGGTTGTACCGGAGGACTGTTTCCGCGATGCTGCGCGCGAATTCGCGGAGCTCGCGAGTCAAGAACTTGCAGTATTGCAGCACGAGAGCGGTCTGTGGCTTCGATCCCCTTATCACTCTAGCTTGGTGTGTTCACAGATGCTTCAGACGTCATGCAGGTCGCGCACCACTACTTTGAAAACGGGATTGCGTTCTTCACACGTCGAATCAACAGATGTATTTCCATGGCCTGCGCCAATGGTGAAGTTGCTCCCTTCGTCGGTCACAATGCCTTCCTCCGTTGGCAGGCGCTCCAAGATGCCGCTTTTGTCGACCCCGTGGACGATAAACAAAAGATATGGTCGGAATCCAATGTAAGTGAGGACTTTGATATGGCTCTCAGACTACAGTTACGTGGGTATATCATCCGGTACGATGACTCCAGTTCCACATCCGGAAGTTGGACTGTCGTTTACGCATGTTTAACCTAGATGGGCGTCGTACTCTAAAGGTGGCTTTAAGGAAGGCGTGTCACTTACGGTAGATGATGAACTCAATCGTTGGCAGAAGTATGCATATGGTTGTAGCGAGTAAGTATCCCCCCCATCTCGTACTACATGACTAACATTACCTGAGCAGGCTGTTGTTCAACCCGCTTTCGCAGTGGTGGCGCAAAGGACCCATCAATCACCAAATTCACAGATTCTTGTGGTCAAGCGCTCCGACACATTACAAGATATCCATGTTGGCTTGTGCGTTCACCATTCCCGATTCCAGAGTTTAGCTTGATCTGATCTTTCTTCCAAGATATGTTCTCGTACTGTCCGTCTTGGCTCACCCCATCTCTTTTGTGAGACTCACCCAAGTATAGATGGAATTGCCGTTTCTGTCACGCTTTCATTCCTGAACTACTTTTTACTTGGATTTCAGTTTCCTGTCGACGGTTATTACATGCACAGCTTTGAGATTTGGCTGGCCACAACCGTCGTGTTTTTCGGTCTCGGAAATCTAGGCTACGCATTCCTGCAATACCGACTAGGCGAGAAGAGCGTGGTGTGGGCTTTCGTAGAATGTTTGATGTGGATTCCATTCTTGTGAGTATCGAGCTCTCGTCTTACCGCCTTAGCAGCGGCGATTAATTAGATATCAGCTTCTTCTTCTTCGGTGGTCTTGGTATTCCGCTCTCAATGGCCATGCTGGCACATCTATTCTCATATGATATCACCTGGGCGGCCACGAAGAAGGAGGTGGAGCGATCTAACTTCTTCAAAGAAGTGCCAAAGATATTGAAGAGGTAGGCTTTCGTCATCTAGCTCCGCACTGCTCATCACACTCCCGGCATACCTCGGGACCTGTTGGCTCCATCCTTCCTGCATCCCTGCTTCATAATAAGTTCCCGTTATCTACTTCTCCATTGCCCGACGAGGTAACCCGATCTGTGCTGATGCGCGATCACGTCCTGCAGGTTTTGGTTTTCCTTCCTCGTGTGCATCGTGCTCATAGCGGGAATGATTATTGTCAGCACGCCGCTTGTTCCTTATCAATGGCGGCTCACCGGAAACGGGTGGGCTGTCATATTCCCGCTTGCGTTAGTCTTCTCCTCCTGACTGCTTGTTTCCATGCTTACATGCTTCGGATCACAGAATTGCTTGTTCATGTCATCTATTGTTTCCGGTGAGCACCCTTCGAGGCGTCTGTTGTTTCCGTGCGGATATATACGTGATCGGCCCTACGTGGACGTTTCCATCTCGAAATGCCGCATTCTATCACGCATGCACGTGTCTTTGTTATTATGGGCGCTGATCAATCGCGGCATTTCCCGCTGCCTTTCAGATTGTCCTCAATCCATGGTTGATGATATTCTCCTACTAGACATTATGGGGAGCTTCACCTCACTTTCACCCCCTTTTCTGTACGGGCTCTACCTAATTATCTCGTCATTCATGGCCAAAGCTACTTTCACACTTGACGGTTTAAGCTATGCGTATTCTCTTGAACCATTGCATTGAACCCTTGCGCTCACCCTCTCCGGGGGGGTTTTTTTTTTCATTCCATGCCCGCTCTGTAGAAATGTGGTTTTTTCTTTCTTTCTGGCTTTCATTCCTGCCTTGTTGCCCTTTTTTTCATTCGCGTAGATGACCTGCCCATCAGACTTGCGTGTTCTCGCCGCACGCAGCGATAGACGAGAGCCGTGTCCAGATTGGTCACGAGTGAACGCCATTGGTGGCGTTCATGGAGGGTGCTTGAACAGAGCAGACGGCCTGCCATACAGCACGTGCCAGCTGTTCGTCATAATAGCGGGAATGATCAGAATCATAAACCTGACCGACCCTCGTATGAGCCTGGTCCTCGCTGTCCTCGTTCATCGATCGTTCATCGATCGATTCATCTTTGTGACCCAACCCGCGGTGGTGATCAGTGTTACGCAAAAGGCTCAGCTTGGATTCTGTTAATCGTACTAGCCTTCTGTCAGGAGGAGAAATGGAACCTGCGATACACGCTACAGAGCACAACGGGACCATCTCAGACTCAGTGCCATTCGCAATGGCCAACCTTTTTTCTCTCCTTTCTCCATGGTCTGTTTGTACTCTATCGTCATGCTTTCAACGCACGTTGTTCGTCTCTACTATGATATTGAGGGCAGTCGTTGGTTTTTGTATTTCATGGCAAACCCAAGTTTCTTTGGCTTGATTGTAAGCGCATTAATGGGGTAGTGGTAACCTGGGTCGTTGCCATCGACCCGCCGGGGGTTCGATTCCCCCTTAATGCAGTTTTGCAGAATTTTGTTTTAGGTCTCAGCTCTTGATGAAACACAAGTCGAACCTCGTTCGTTATGGGAGGAGGCCCGCTTTTTTCTTTGTCGAATCATGCAAAGACCACAGCGGTACCAAGAAAGAATGTTGCGGCCCGTGCTAACGAAAACATCGTGACTGTCCAAAGGCTCTTTTCACGGTTATTGGAAAAGCGAAGAGGATATATTGAACTGCTCCAGTAAAGTACACCTTTACACGAAATATCGCGTGTCATATTTCCGTGATCAGGTCGGCTGTTGGGGAGACCAGCAAAGGTAACGGAATCCGATGATCTGGATAGGATTATGAGAAGAACTTTCTGTTCTCGTTGGGTCCAAACAGGTCTCTCCTGATCTCTGGCAGCATCTGTCTAGAGCATCAGTGACCGAGACCTGTCGCTCAAACAGCTGCTCACTCTGTCTTCTAGCAATCTTAAACGCTCATCCAAGGTATTGTCGATCGTTATCCGCTTGCTGCCATTGACGAGTTTGACACCTCCAGAACTGGTCGATGGTGTGTCAGAAGCCTTAAATGACAATGCAAGAAGAAAACGAGGACATGCCTCTCGTCGCTCAGTATTCCCCGGATCTCGAACGCTACTTGACGACCGCTGAGCTGGCTATAAGTCTCAGCAGCAGCCTCTCCAGCTCTTTGTGTCTGCTCAACGTCCTTTTCGCGGACAATCAATGTCACGCTTGGCTCCATGAGCTGAAGGAATCCTTGAACGATGGCTCCTTGGAGAAATTGCGTGTATCGACCCTCATCCTCGGCAAACGACACGATTTGTGAGCGTGCTATGGCAAACAATTCCTGGAGTTGCTCCTCCCTGCGATGCAACAGTTTCAAACGCGACTTGTTCGTCAAGTTAGACTGAGTGCTACGCCGGGTCATTTTCATCAAGTAACGCAAAGACGAGCGGTTGAGATTGAAGAGTCATCTACGTACATCTTTTGCGCGACCTCGACGCCTTTGTGTTTCTTTTCGTATTGCGCATCGATCGATTGTTGTTCTTGCTTGACAAGCTTGGCCTACAACGCGTAATGAGCGCACAAGTGCCAGGTGGACCAACCGTCGTGTGAGAGATGTGGCACCTTCTCGATGGCAAACTCTTCGTCGGCCTTGACATGGATCTCCCGAGCCTTCTCCAAGGCCTCTTGATTGATAAACGTCACCTAGACACACCACTCTCGCGCTGAGCGACGTTTGTTACTGAACGGATCCAACGAACGAACCATCTTGTTCATCTCGCTCAACACTTCGTCATCGTTGAGAGGCCTCACAGCCATGGTTACTTATGCTTGTGACGGATTGAGGGAATCGTAAGCTGGATAGTAGCGCACACAGAGGCGAGACTGGGTAGGAGTGTTGGAGCTGAAATCAAGCGCTCAATTTGATCACGTGACTGACCTGGTACTTGCCATCGACTACCAACATCGTGGGCAACGCACTGGGGCACGGTAAGCCATTTCACTGGTTCGTCAGGTGGTTCAAGGAGTTCTCCGGGTTCTTCCATGGCTTCCATTGAGGTGCGCATATCATCAATGAAACGGTTAGTGGTCAGCACCGGTCAGCAAACAGGCGGTGCGGCCTCCCGCACTACGTCACTTCTACCTTGCAGATGCCGCTTGCACATCACTGATCAGAACCATCAGACGTAACAAAACGGCAATCAAGAACAGGACTAAGAGTAAATGACAAGAGAGCTTATGAAGATCAGCTGACAATGCACTTACTCAGCTCATGTCTTGACCTGTCTAACAGTACGTCGCTAACAGTACGTTTCTCTGTCAGCGCTGATATCTCATGCCGCATCGAGACAGTGGGTCCTTGGCTAATTTACCAAGCCGAGACCTTAAATACTGGGGAACGGTGGACTTCGGAGTGCCTTTCAAGTTGTCCTGTCTCCCTTTCGATCGGTTTTACCAATGTCAGCTGAAGCTCAGCTTGAGGCTCTCCTCGAGATAATCAACACGTCGGCTCACCAAGCCATCGCCGAGTACAAGAAGGATGGTGACCAAGTGCCGGCGGTCCACTCAAGGACATATCACCCAGTCGATTTTGCAGCCGATCCCGTTGCGTTGAAGAAAGCCGTGAGACTGCTCGAAGGCGCCTGCCAGCAGCTATGTGCAACATTGGCACCACCTCAACACACTCTTCACAATGTGAGTTGCGTTTCAACACAAGGAATGACTGGTATTTACACTATCAAAGTTTGTATTGTCTTACGACCAGGCGTGTGTGGGTGTCGTTCTCCGTGCAAATGTCGCAGATGTACTAGAGAAGTATCCAAATGGACTTCATGTCGACGAGCTTGCCAAGCTGGTCGGCTTAGAGAAGGGCAAGCTTGCTCGCGTTCTTCGCCTTCTTGCGACCAAGGGATGTTTCACTGAGGGTAAGGAAATTTCCTACTCCATTATCTTACTCCTATCTCATACATCACGACTCATCTCCGAGACTAGTTGAGCCAAATGTTTTTGCGAATAACCGCATTTCACTTGCTACACTCTCAAGTTTCAACGCTAGCCAACTCTGGCGTCTCAAAAGCGAGAGTTTATCCAACGATACAGCTTTAATGTATAATTCAATGACAGAACTAGACTGTGCAACAAGTGATCATCCGGATGACGCACCGGTTATCCATGCACTTGGTCAGAAGGACTTCAAGGGTGATTTTTTCCACTGGATTGATCAAAACGTGAGTCGCTTCGTCTGAGTGAATTTTATTTGCATCGGGTGTTGCGTCCGTTCGCTGATCTTGTGGTATCTTCAGGCTGCGAGACGCGAAGTAAGAGATGATCCATCACTTTATGGACCAGAGTCTTATATCCTTGAACAGAAGTATCATCGTGGCATGATCGGGATTGGCAATGTTATGGGCTCTCTTTCGATTTTACATCGTGAGTAGATGGTTTCGTGGTTACTCGATCACCAACGCCATCATTTCACAGACTACCCATGGAATGAAGTGAAGAGCGTGTGCGATGTCGGTGCCAGCTTCGGGACATTTTCCATTCCACTCTCAAAAATGTACCCGCACCTGAAAATCATCAATCAAGACTTGCCTCAGGTTTTGACTCAGGCAAAGGATGTGAGCACATCCATTTTTATCTCTCAATCACATTGTGTATCCGTCACAATACGGTTGTTCTCACGTCCGTGTGTCGACTACGGGATGGTAACCTTGCTACAACATAGATATGGGACAAGGACGCACCTGGGGCAGTGCAAAACAATCAGGTTGAACTCGTTCCTTTCAACTTCTTCGTGGAATCCCCTGTCGGAGGTCTAGACGTGTACTATGTAAGCATTGGTTCCTTTGGTTCTGGCGTATACTGGTTCTGATGTTTATTTAGCTCCGTAACATTATTCATGACTGGCCTGATGCAGAGGCTGCGACTATCATAGGAAACTTGAGAAAGGCTATGGCTCCTCACAGTCGATTGTTGATTCGTACGTCTCCACACCGATTTCCTGTTCGATCTGACACATCTAATTTCCATTTCTGTAAATAGAGGACTACGTCCTGACCCCCGCTTGCCGTGATCTCAACGCGAAATCGTTTGGCTCGGATGTTGCACCCGAACCGTTGCTGCCTAACTTTGGAAACGGGAACAACCGGATGTATCAACAGGACCTGAACATGTGGTTTGTACACAACTCGAAAGAGAGGACGCTGAATGACTTGATTGCATTGGGGTGGGTTGTCCGCCTCGCTTCTTTGCGACCTGTTTTTTGTTTAGTCCGGCATTTCTGACCACCTACTCTTCACAGATCTGCATCTGGCTTGCGGGTAGAGAAGGTGTATGATCTCGCCGAGTCTGCGGTAGTTGAGTTCAGGATTCCCTGACGGAGAGAGATCATGCCAACCACTACTCCGCGTTCGTATATTCACTGCTCGTTCTCCGAGAAATACCCGTGCTTACCATCTGACGACAGGATGTCCATTGGAGATGTATTTTCAGGTTTCTTTTTCGCATGCTCACGACCACACACATCGGATATGCATGCTTTTACCTTTGTATGTACAGTAGTGTTCTGTGATCTCGGATTGCCTCCAATTCACCCTGCTGGATTCCGACCCCAAATTTACCCATGTATTATAGCGTAAATTAACCGGACTTCTACTTTACGCTAATTAACAGCGAGATTGACCCCGGCTGATCTTGACGGTAAATTTACCGTGCCAAATTGACAGCACACTAGCACCATCGGCTACCAAAAACCGTTTCACTGGTATGGTGATTTTCTTCAACTCTCATCGCTGATCTCGTTCGTTGCCTCTGCATCCTGGCTTGGCTGGCTCGACGCTCGACTTGCCCCCGCGCTTCAGACTCATCGTCGGGGGGCCCTGTAGGTTTGTGTGGACAACGCTCGTCGCTGCCCATCACGTCTCCAGGGTCTTCCGACGGTCTTGGATGCTCAAACTCATTGCGAGAAACATGTTCTATGGGTCCCTCGGTGTGTTTCCACTTTGGTTTTCTTCAACATGGACCCCTTTACAGGTCTCCTCGGGTGTGTGGTTGGTTCAATGTTGCCACTGTCGCCCCCACTTATCCACTACGGTGCAGCCCCTGCCAGTAGCCTTGTCTGTGGCTCTACTACACAGACTCCCAACTCCAGCTCCTTGCCCTTTCTTCCTGCCGCCTCGACCGTCTCATCCATCGAGTGAAATTTCGGCTTCGTTGTGTCCCGGTCTGGTATGCCAGTGACCTCATCATCAGTCTGCTTACTGGTTTCTGGGGGTCTTGGTACGACTGACGTGCCACGGTCACTGTACCCTTACACCATCCGCCATCTTGTCCGTGGCTTCCTTGCCCAGTCTACTCGCTGCAGTAACCTTCTCTTCCCGACTCTCCCGCGCGACATCTCGACTTCTTCGCCCCATGCCATCTTGACCTTTCCTTGGTACGTGACCGTTTTCTCGTCTTTTGGACCTATCGCTGACTTCCTGTCATTCGTGATCCTTATATCCGACTTCCGAACGTTCTGCTGGTGGTGACAGTGCAATTAATGTATAGCACCCTTGTCGAATAGATTTAAGTTGAGTCATTCCAATAAAGATGGAACCTGAGATAGAGGAAATCGTGGTTGCTTCAAGCTTCAGGTCTGAGTCGTCCAGTCTGTGCTTAACAATGATGTACAGCATAATTTAGGATTCGATCTGATGGTGCATTTTCTCTACCCGCTGATGTTCCGATATCAGTTGATGCGTTTTGCATGATCAAAGGTCTTCGCAGTGGATAGCCACGATCGAGCATGGCACGTGATAGCAAAGTAGCGGAAAAAAACGGTCCGGTCGCGTAGCACAAGCGCTCACCGGACCTCTAGACAGCAGTGTGAGACCTGGTGCTATGCTCCTCCGTCCTTTATTTAGGTGGGTTCGTCCTCGTATTCATTCGCCCCCAACTACATTCCCGTCGCTCACGCTCAAGAGGACCGTCAGTCTTGTTCAAACCGAATTCCCATCATCGATCACTCTGCTCTCATCCCAGGACTGGCCGTCGAAGCCCCAGAGCATGTGCATAGCTCTGATTCTCAGTTCTATGGTAGAATAACGGGATAATCTATTCGGACACGTTCGCCGCATTATCTACCATCGAGTCTTCTTGAAACATGGATTTGCCAATGGAGCTTATAGGCGGTCGCCTCTGGGCTTGCTTTCTTTCTTTTCTTCAGTTTCTGTCGGGCTACCTACCCGACTCCGTCGAGATGGTATTCAGACGGATTTACTGCCTTGTAACCGTCACGACATGCCTATCTCTCTCATTCTCTACTCCTCCTGGTTTCCCGTCTTCTGGAAACGGTCTCTGGTATACAGCACCGGGCAAGATATGGGCACAAGAGTTTCTTCCAGTCGGAAATGGATATTTGGCTGGTATGTGTTAAACATGTCCGTCATTGTCGTCTCCGAGAACGTATGGCATGGCACACAGCGATGCTCCCCGGCGGCACTTCACAGGAGTCAACTCAGCTCAACATCGAATCTCTCTGGTCTGGTGGACCTTTCCAAGATCCTGTACGTGATCTAGCTGTGCGTTCAAAACTTATAAATTCATGACTACTTGCATGTTGCAGTCATACAACGGTGGCAATAATCTGCCCTCGCAGCACACTCAACTTGCCCAAGACATGCAGAACATTCGCCAAACTATCTTTTCTAGTTCATCCGGCACAATAAACAGTATGGTCTATTCGTCCATATGTGTTTACATTTGAAACTGATCGCTTCGCGAAGATATTGGAGATATTATGACTAATGCTGGAGCGTATGGTAAGAAAATATGGGTATCTTCGGATCTCGTGCTTATTCACACATTATACTATCCGTGACTATTGTCTCTCCGGTTCGGGACGCTACAGGTTCATATGCCGGGGCAGGGTACTTGCTGGCGACATTGAACACCTCCGGTCCAGTGACAAATTATGCGAGGTGGTTGGACCTTGACGAAGCGATCACACGGACAACATGGTCACAGGGTGGTGCAACCTTTAACCGGTATGCTGTTGGTGTTTTTTGGAGAGAATAGCCGATTGACCCGGTGATAGTGAGACATTCTGTTCGCATCCCATTCAGGGTTGCGTCCAATATATCAACTCTACCGACCAACTCCCATCACTTACTTATGCGTTTTCTGTCAGTGCGGAGATTGGGCTTCCGGTTCCCAATGTCACTTGCCTTGATGATTCAACTCTTAATATCAGGGGCTTTGTGTCCAACCCTGGAATGCTCTACGAGATACTCGCTCGAGTGGAAGCACCGGGCAGCGCTACAGCATGTTCTGCAGTCCCCGGCTCAAGTCCTCTTAATGCCACGCTCAGCGTAAACGGTGCTTCTGAGGCGTGGATAACTTGGGTCGGCGACACCGACTATGCTATGGCAGCCGGAAATGTTGCTTCCAATTTCTCTTTTCGAGGCCCGGACCCTCACAACTATCTTGTCGGTCTTTTGGGTTCAGCAAATCTTAAATCTATGAGTTATAACTCAATTCTCGAGGAACATATTGCAGACTACCAGTCGATCATGGGACTATTTTCGCTTTCGCTCGGCCAGATACCAAATTTCAGCGCACCCACGGACCAGATCGTTGCGTCATACCGAACGAATGTTGGAAACACGTACTTGGAATGGTTGGCATTCAATTTTGGCAGGTATCTATTAACAAGTAGCGCTAGAGGGTCTCTACCAGCAAATTTGCAAGGCAAATGGGCTGATGGGTTGAACAACGCTTGGGGTGCGGGTGAGTGTTTATTGTTCGCCCTCAGATCACGTAAGATATGTGATGATAAACGTACCAAACAGACTACCGTAAGTATGTTTACGAACTTCAAACTAGCGGTATGTTCAACTCCACCCTTAGACTCCAACATTAATATCCAGATGAATTATTGGTTTGCTGAGATGACTAACATGAATGTTGTCATTCCTCTCTTTGATTACTTCGAGGTATGCCACTAGCTACGAGGAAGGAAATATTGAAATATTGAAATATAATGAATGTAGGCTACCTGGGCTCCACGCGGGGCCTACACCGCTTGGGTTCTGTACAACATCAGCTCTGGCTGGGTAACTCATAGTGAGGTCGGTTCCTTAGCATAGCATATTGTTTAGCGTGCATTAACGCTGGTGTAGATGAATGTATGTCTGCATGACATGTTGAGTACTTTGACGTCCTAAAGCTTCCCAGATTTTTGGTCACACTGGGATGAAACTCGGCGGCAATTCGGCGCAATGGGCTGATTACCCTGGTACGTCGTCGGTCTGAATCGAGTTGACATGTCTAGTTTACAAATTCATAGAATCGAATGTTTGGATGGTACGTTGTCGAGCACTTGTCATTATGGTATTGTACCCATGCATGTCAGATGATCCACGCCTGGGATCACTTTGACTATACTAACGACGTCCAATGGTGGAAATCACAAGGGTATCCACTTGTAAAAGTAATCATGTTTGCTTTCTTTGAGACGACATTTCACGATGCGTCACCTGTAGGCTGTTGCAAGCTTCCACCTTGAAAAGCTTATCGAAGATTTGTACTTCAACGACTCTACTCTAGTCACAGTACCCTGCAACTCACCTGAACAAGTTCCGATTACGTTTGGTGCGCTCGATACAGATTGATATCACAATGCGTTGAACGACAGGGATGCAGGATGTGCTCACGCTCAACAGCTTATTTGGCAGCTTTTCAATGCCGTTGAGAAAGGATATGCAGCCGCCGATGACACAGACACTGCATTCCTGAACTGTACGTCTTCTTACCTGGCAGATGGTTTTTTCTAACCAGGTTATCAGCTGTGCTATCCAAGCGTGCGCAAATGGATAAGGGCCTCCGCGTCGGATCGTGGGGTCAATTACAAGGTCGATTGTTTGTTTTGATCACCGTTTGCTATACTCGACTGACTGCTTGACCGTTCTCAGAATGGAAAATCGATATGGATTCCCCAACGGATACCCATCGCCACTTGAGTCACCTGACAGGTGTCAGTACGCTGAGTTCATCCTGTGTGAGCTAACTCAGAAAAAACTCCAGTTATACCCAGGTTATGCTATTGCATCATACGATCCTGCCCTACAAGGCGGTTTGATTGTCAATGGAACGTTCCTACATTATACCAAAAAGCAAGTTCTGGCGGCTGCCGAGACGAGCCTACTTCACAGAGGTAATGGCACTGGCCCAGATGCTGATGCAGGCTGGGATAAAGTCTGGAGAGCGGCGGGTTGGGCTCAGCTCGGAAATGAAAGCGAGTTCTATAAAGAGCTCACCGTACGTGTCCGATTTGTCTTCACTCTTATTTTTCTGACGATCGTCACGCTAGTATACTGTCGAGCGGAACTTTGCTCCAAACCTGTTCGATATTTTTACCCCTGGATCCACGGTGTTCCAGATCGATGCCAACTTGGGATACCCGGCTGCAGTTCTGGTTAGTCACGGGATGCCGACAGGGGAGATATCGTCAACTGATTAGTTTGCCGTTGCTAGAACGGCCTTTTGCAAGCACCCGACGTGGCTAGCATCGACATTCCACTTCAGGTGACACTTTTGCCAACGCTGCCCGCCAATTGGGAAACCGGTTCCATCAAAGGTGCGCGTATCCGAGGCGGGATTACCCTTGACTTTGCCTGGCGGAGTGGGAGTCTCACTTCCGCACTCTTCGTTGTGGATGATAATGTTTCTGGACGGGAGAGAGACGTCGTCGTAAACTATGCCAATCGGGTCATAGGACAGTTCAGGAGCGACGGGGGGACGGTGGTTGTTTTGTCGTGAGTCTGACGAAACGTAGTATAATACAAGCCCTTCACGTGTATCAAAGTGCTAACAGCGTGTATCAAAGTTTGTTGATCTCGACCGGTTTTCACTTCTACGAGACTAAACTGTGCAAAGCTTACATCGCATTAATGGGGTAGTGGTAACCTGGGTCGTTGCCATCGACCCGCCGGGGGTTCGATTCCCCCTTAATGCATTTTGTTGGTCCCCTTTTAAAACTCAAGCCACTCCTATCAGACTCGACCAAATGAGCGCTCCCTCACCATCTGAGATCCTCGAGGCACTGCGAACGTTCGTAGGGGTGCCGACCACGGAAAGTCGGACATTCCAAGAACTCGGCCTGCCTGACCTCACGTTCCCCCACAAATCTGAGGATGGCGTGTTGACAAACAAGTACGACCTCCTCTGTCCACGAGGTTGTCGCAGTGTCATTCTGAAGCACGGCGTCGGCAAGTTTGTCAAGCGATCTGGAATCGAGGTAAGAGGCCGTCGATGAAACATCCCCAAGTCATCGTTTTGACGAGAACCCTCGCCGACGTGTGCAACTTTCAGTTGGATTCCCCTGGACATCCCATCGATCCCGCTCTGGCTCCGCTTCCGGGGCCACCTGAGACCGTTCAATGGTGGCTCGTCACACCATCCCCGATGGTGTTTGAGAACGTCGGGTTTTCTCGAACTGTGGTTCGCGCAGGAGACACGACAGGTATTTGGAAGCATTTTATTTTATTTTATTTCCGTCCTCAGTTGTCTGCAATCATGAAATGTTACGTCTTGAATACTAGCCTCGTCGAAACCGATCAAGTTCCTCATTTGTGCCGATTGCGACGTTGGTCCGTTAGGCTGGAGCGAAGAAGGCGGAGAGGAGTTTTGGCTAGCATGTTCGCGAGTCAAGTATGCGGTACCGAGCTGAGGTTTGCCAGACGTAAAAGGTGGCGAATAGCTGCACGCCAGCGACTCCGTCACGCGTGTATTAGCAGCCGTACTACGACACAAGGGCTGTCCCGTCAAATTAGAAATCAAGCTTGGTAGGCTCTACTGTAATATAACTATATAAAAAAAGTGTGTACATCTCACGCAGGACTACCTCTCGGGTTCAAGTAGACTTTTTCGAATTCTTCGGCGGTTCGGACTCGCCATTTTGCCACTTTGTATATCCGTTGAAGACGCACCAGGCATCACCGATGAGGTCGTCTAGGAGTCGCGTGTCCTGTTCTGTAAATTTCGAGTATTCATCGATGTCTATCTGAATCTCAGGCGAGGCTTGGATGCTTGGAGTGTAGGGAAGTGAGGAATCCCACTTCCAGAAACGCTCCAGCTCCCTCAACACCTTCCTCTTCCAGCACTTCCAAACCGGAGTCTCGTTGGGTAGAATGCGACTCAACGCAGCATCGGCGTAAGACGATGGCGGACCTCGCCTCTTACCGTCCCCTAGGATCAGACAGGCGAAGACTGCCATTTGCGTCCTCGTTCCCAACTTCCGTTTGTCCACTAGCATGGAAAGCTCCTGGAGGAGGAGGTCACGATGGACCTCCTCCCTCTTAT
Organism: Boletus rubropictus; assembly: GCA_038092695.1. Classification (NCBI taxonomy): domain Eukaryota; kingdom Fungi; phylum Basidiomycota; class Agaricomycetes; order Boletales; family Boletaceae; genus Boletus; species Boletus rubropictus. The sequence continues at coordinate 15,777 of JBBPQW010000559.1, forward strand.
GTGATACCACATATAAATGATACCCTCCAGACGCAACGAAGGAAATGAGAAACGTGATTTGACCGAAGAAGGTGCAGAGTGGTATGAGCAGGAGTTGCGCCAAGAACTGCACCATCAAGAGGAGCGAGCAGACTCCGATAGCGTGATGTTTCTTATGCGCCAATATCCCCTCGGAAAAATCGAGTTCGAACTCCCCCTTGGTGATTATGTTTACATCTGCTTCCTCTCCTTTCAAGGCAACTATACTTCCATCTGCTAGAAACATCAACCCATCTCCTGGAGGTGAGGCAGTGGACGGTACTGGATTACGAATCTTCAGTGTCGCTGCTCCAAGCGTAATAGATGAGAGGCCGCTGCTGAAGACGCCAAAAAGAATAAGGGATGCACAGAGGGGGTCCTGACCAAAGACGCAGAAGATTACAGCCACTATGCTGACCAGCAATGGGATGATTGCCCAGAACGCGAGAGGGCCGCGTTTTGGAATTATCGGAATGATTTCGTGTTTCCGCTTGGTGGCATTGATCCCATCCGTTGTCAGGGTCCGTGAAATCTTTTCGTGCTGTAGTGGAAGAAGCGATATAATTGTGATCGCGGCAGAACTACCAGTCTCCCTCCCTTGAGTGCCGTCCTTCTTGAAGAGTCTGAGAGGCTTGGAAGGGTAATTCCTACACATCTCTGCCATCAAATACCCCAAATACTTTGTCCGCAATTTGGTCCCAGAAAAGGACCCGCTGTAATCAGGGCCATCCTTGCCAGTGAGGTTGAAAGTGATTTCAGGGGATTCGTTTGGTCCAGGGAAAAGGCTATCCCACAGTGGACCCTCGGCCATCTGACCAAACTTCTTTGCTACGGTCGCCGTCCCCGGATAGTTGTACCATCCCGCCCATCTCCGACCAGCGTATAAATGGATAGTCTCCAGTGCATCAACTGCCTTGTCACCGCCGAATAGTCCCACGACGCCGCTCGAGTCCAGCTTGTAACGGTGGCGATTGACAAATTGGATGAAATGGCCAAGGGAAAGCATAGTGGCGAGGTTGTCGCGAATCTGGTTTGCTGCCCTTGGCCAAGGCTGGCGTTATATCTGGAAGTGTTGCGGATGTAATTAATCTATGTACATTGTGCAGCATGCAGTTTGTCTTGGTTCCCTGCTTCGACGAACGGACTCTGGGCACCTTCGAATTCTTCTGTGGAAGAGGATGGCGCGTGCAGCCCACCATCGGCCTCGTGGATTAGCAAAACCTAAGCCTCAGAGTCACATGCAGGTTCTTACCAAGCTCTCTTGATATCCAACAAGCCCGTGATTCCTCTTCACTTGTTGTCCTTGAACTTTGATTGGGGAATGATCTATAAAAATGCCTGCAGGAAGTAAGTTCCGACCAATTAATGAAAACAGATCGTGTGCGACCAGCTCATGTTCAGAGCCCAGAGCCCACTATT
>JBBPQW010000560.1:0-17193 GCA_038092695.1 Boletus rubropictus
TTCACGAGGTGACACTCGTATAGCCGTCAAGTGGCTATCAGCTCTCGTTCCCTTGACCCTGGGACCCGGGTAGTGTATCAAGCTTTGACCAAGTGTTATGCTCTTGCGAACACACCACTAGCCGGGCTCGTTGCAGCGTACACCAACTGCTGGCGAAGATAGAAGAGAGACGAGAAGGGCTGAAGCACACCAATCAAGACGGTTTTAACCCGAATCGACAAGTGGTCAAAGCTGGGGATGCCAGCGATGAGCACGAGCCTTTATATATTGTACAAGAGTTGTGCACAGACCAAGCTGTGCGTGTGACTAATTACTATACAAGTACATAGTGTTCTCACGGAGGCAGTGTAGAATGGAAGAGAAGCAACGGAGATTAAATAGGCATATAAACCATGAGGCATGATGTCATAGTCTAGACCAGTCTAGACCTGGGTCATGTGCATGCTCCCACGATCACGTGCACTGGTCACGTGACTTTGAAAGAAGAAAGCGAAAGTGAAAAGTTAGGTGAATAAATGAGGGTTCATAACAGGGTTAGGTATTGCAACAGTTTTGGAGGTCACTGTAAGTAGTCAGTAGTGTGTTGGGTGTGGGCTTTTGACAGCACTGAGGGAAGAAACTAGCTGTCCTTAAAGAAAGTGGACTAGGCAAAGAGAGTAGGGTTGAGGGCATGCTTGAGAGGGCGCTGCAAAGTGCAATGTCGCATTTTAAGACTTGCAGTGGGAGCTAAGTGCTCAACCAGCTTGGGTGACGAAGTGAAAGAAGCAAGTGGTGAGCTGGTCATTGTAAAGAGCAACGAGCAGTAGAAATAAATGGTATGCTTGGTATTATATCAGAATCACACCTCAAACAGAGATGGCCTAAAATGATGAATACCAAGCATAAAGGAAAACACAATACACTACTAACTACTTATATACTACATGAGAGTGTTCATGGGCCAGTCTAGGGCAGGCATGGAATATGGTGGAATGTTCTATGGGTAGAGGGGACCTATGCCCTAGTGGCTGTGTGATAAGATGAGATTAGATAAGATGAGATAAGGGTGAAAGAGGAGATATCACGTAGTACAAGTATAGATGGAGGAAAAGGAAATAAAGGTCCTGACATGAGCAAACTCACAATGAACTCCCCCCATCCTGTCCATATGACCATGCAATCACCCTCCATGAGTCCTTTACCCCAAAGGTCACCAAAGTCTACCCACTTAATCCTAAGGAACTTGACACATGCCAGGTATTCATTGAGGAGCACCTCAAAACCGGTTGCATAGCCCTTCAAAATCACTGCAGGCCTCCCCCTTCTTCTTTGTCCTGAAGAAGGATGGGTCAGTTCGCCCCTGCCAAGATTACCGGTACCTCAACTCACATACGATCAAGAATGCCTATCCCCTCCCACTCATCTCCATCCTCATGGACCAACTCAAGGACTCATCAGTATTCACCAAGTTCAATGTCTGCTGGGGATACAACAATGTCCACATTAAAGAAAGTGACCAATGGAAGACCACCTTCATCACCCCCCAGGGATTATTTGAACCAATGGTAATGTTTTTCAGGCTTTGTAACTCACCTAGCATTTTCCAGGCATTCATGAATGACACATTTAGTGATATGATTGCTGAAGGATGGCTCCTCATTTACATGGACAACCTCCTTATCCACTCCTCAGATCTTGCCACCCACCACGAATGAACTTTCCATGTCCTATAATGCCTTCAAGACCACCTCTGCCTTAAGCTATTGAAATGCAGGTTTAACAAGGATGAAGTCAAATATCTCGGCATGCTGGTTGGCAAAGGACATGCCCAGATGGACCCTGCCAAGCTATATGCCATCAAGGACTGGTCACCTCCTACTGACATCAAGGGTATCTGCTTGTTCCTGGAGTTCTGCAACTTCTACTGCAAGTTCATTCCAGACTTCTCCACCATTGCTCAGCCCCTCCTTGTCCTTACCCAAAAGAACCAGTCATGGGAGTGATCCACTGCTCAAAAGGATGTGTTCTGTTGCCTTCAATCCACTTTCACTTTAGCCCCCATTTTCACCCTATTGGACCTTCACAAACTGTTTTTTGCCATGACTGATGCCTCCCTTACAGCTTCTGGTGCTGTGTTAATGCAAAATGACAATAATGGTAATCATTACCCCTGCATGTATCTTTCCAAGATGTTCTCTCCAGCTGAAAGAAACTATGACATTTACGACCGAGAACTGCTAGCAGTCCTGCATGCTCTTCATAAATGGAAGCATTACCTTCAGGGCACTGGATTGCTGGTAACTATTATCACTGATCATAAGAATTTGACATACTTTAGAGACCCTCACAAATTGTACCACCAGCAGGCACACTAGCATCTGTTTTTACAAGATTTTGATCTCATCTTCTCTTTCATTCCTGGCACTTCCATGGGCCCCACTGATGCTCTTTCCTGCTATGACTGCATTGATACCTCCTCTGACAATCAGGCCATCACCCTCCTTTCCAACACTGTCTTTGTCCGAAACCTTGATCTCATGCTTGCTGAAAAGATCACCACCTCCACCACCTTTGACCCCCTTGTCCAATCTGCCCTCTGTGCCATGGAAGACTTCCAACCCCTCTTTGGTTGCTTCTGCCCTGATGACTGGGTCTATTATGACAGAAACCTTTACTTCCAAGGCCGTTTCTACATCCCTTTCTTTGCCTGCCAGGAACTCGTCCAGTTCATCCATGACTTCCCAGCCAGCGGCCATGGTGGCATCTTTCACACCACCACACTTATCTCACATGACTACTGGTGGCCTGGACTCTCTGCATTCATCCATAGATTCATTTCTGGGTATGCAGTTTGTCAGGCTAACAAGGTCAACATCCATCCTATGGTACCCCCCCTGTCACCCCTACCATCCACCTGCACCCACTCTTTCCAACAAGTTTCAGTTGACCTCATTACCAGTCTTCCCCCTGTCCAAGGTTATAATCCACTCATGGTTGTAGTTGACCATGGCTTTACGAAGGGGGTAATTTTAACGCCCTGTATTTCGACTATCAGCGTAAAAGGCATGGCCAAGATTTTCTATGAAAGGTTTATACTAGGTTTGGTCTCCATGACCACATTATCTCGGACAGAGCCCAGCAGTTCACCTCAGCATTCTCTAGAGAACTGACCCGCATCTTACAGTATGATATTCATCTCTCATCCGTGTATTACTCCCAGACCGACAGAGAAATGGAATGTATCAACCAGGAAATAGAGACATATCTACAGATCTTCTGTAATGAAGTGCAGACCCAATGGCAAGAACTCATACCCTCTGCAAAGTTCCATCATAACTCATTGATATATTCCATTACCAAGAAGATGCCTTTCTCCCTCATGATGGGATATGAACCCCAGTCTTACCCACCTCTCTGACCCTTCTTTGTTGACTCCCTCGACAAACATCTTATGCACATAGAGAAAGTGTGAGAAGAAGCACTAGCAGCCCATGAACTGGCTCAGAAGGCGATGAAATCATGAGTTATCGCCAAGTTCTCCCCCTGAAAACAGGACAATAAGGTGTGGCTAGAAGGCAAGAATCTCCATGTTCCCGACCAATCGCAAAAGCTTCTCCCCAAGAGATATGGACCATTCGAGATAGAAGCCATCATCTCGCCTATCATCTATCACCTCCAGCTACCCCCCACATGGAAAATTCATAATGTCTTCCATGCATCCCTTTAATCTCTATATCATGAAACTCCCAAACACAGGCCAAATTTTACATGACCCACCTGACGTTGATGGAGATGAACCAGAGTTTGAAATCAGGAAGATTCTGCAGCATAAGAAGGTGTGCAGATCATTCTGATTCCTGATCTTCTGGAAAGGCTGGCCAATTTCCGAATCAACATGGGAACCCAAAGAAAACCTGGAAAATGCATAGACCACCCTTCAGGAATATAAAGCCCACATCCCCACTGACTTTCCTCCAGCCTAACCAACTATCTTGTCTACCTTCAACATGTCTATTGGTTGCACCTCAGCTTTGTCCTTCTTCTCCCATTGCTTCTATCACCCTGCCCCATGCACCCTACCCCCATACCATGTCTGTTCTATGTGCCTCCCAACTGGGCACAATAATATGTTGTATGCCTCAATTCTTTAAATATTTGTTTTACTCTTTTGATTGAACGAGATCCCATGTTTACAAGCAATGCCACCTTATGTGGGCTGGCTACATTATTCTATACTTACTCTTTCTTGACTCTCTTTACTGTGAAGCCATTCCCCAGCACTCCTATCAAAACATCAATGGTACCTTCTGAGGTGTCGCTATCCAGCTTGGATTCACTAACGTTTGGGCCACCATCCTCAGCCTTCTCCATACCAACGGCTTCAGATATGTCATAGACCACCTCCCCCTCACCAATGTCTCTTCCATCCTCAGGTCCCTCTATGAGTCACTGAGCCCAACAGACCAGCGAATCTATGACAATAACCACTTTTTAACCACTCCCATGCCACCCATTGAAATGCCAACCCACCCTGTCACCCTGACCTTGCTGCCACCTGCCACCATCCCTACTCATGCCACTGAAGATGGTACCCCCACCAAATTTGACATGGCCTGTACCAAAGGCCTCGAAGTTGCCAATCGAGCAGTCAAGGAGCAAAAGACCTCTGCCGTGTTTGCCCCGAGGGGTTCTGTCTCAAACCAAATCATCATTGATGACCCCATCTCTCTCCCAGGTCTCCCTATCCCACTGCCTCACTCCCTCTGTTGCTTTTGGTGTAACTTCCTTGATCACCTTGTCCAACACTGCCCCTGCTACCATTGCACCTCATGTTATCTCTGGGCCCCTGGCCACACTCATGGGCAATGCCCTTTGCACATTTGCCAATATTGTCATGCACCTGGCCATCCTCCCCACCATTGCCCCTTCCACCCTTGCATGTGCTGTAGCTCATTAGCTCATCTTGCTAGCTTATGTCCCAAGGTATGTTGTGCTTTCTTAGCCTCTGACTTTGACAATAACAACATCATGTACAATGAGGGTGATTTATTAGGGCTGGAATTTTGAAATCATGGTTGAGGATATCTTAGAAGTTATCTTCAAGGTGGCCCTTCAAAGCTACAAAGAGGGTAATGTTATGGTTGGACAATATGCTGAGGACATTTCCTTTCACTTTACCTATTTTCCTTTGGGTCGCCCTAACAAGCCTAGTACTTCAGCTAGGGCTGGCTTTTCTTTCTCACATCTATAATTGTTTCAGGTGGAATACCTTCTTTAGACTTTTCAGATATCTCCATAACCCATTTGTATTTTATCCTCTTTTGGACACTTTCTCCTCTCTATGGTATTCTTCCATAGAATTCCATCATGTTCCTTGGTCTGTGCATGGATCTCTCATAATATAAATAGTGACCAGTCTCTCTCTGTACACTAAGCTAGTTCTACACAACTCATCCTTGTATTGAACTCTCTGTTGATGCAAGGTTGACCATCAACAAGACCCTTGGCATGTAATCTCTACTCTATTGGACTTCATCTTGCCATTGAGTAGATGCTCAGCTAGATTCTAATGCAAGGTGCATATTATTGCTAAGATTTTTTTTGAGAAGGTTTTTACTAGGTTCTGTCTGCATGACCATGTTATTTCAGATAGAGGCCTGCAGTTCACCTCAGCCTTCACCAAAGAACTGGCAAGAATACTCCAGTATGATGTCCACCTCTCCTCCACCTATTACCCCCAGACCAATGGCAAGACTGAATGAGTAAATCAAGAGGTTGAAACCTACTTGAGAATATTTTGTAACAGAGTACAGACACAGTGGAAAAAATTGATACTGTCCACTGAGTTCCACCACAATTCCTCTGTCCACTCTGTCACAAAAAAGACACTGTTCTCTCTTATGATGGATTATAAACCTTGTGTGTACCCCCCACTTTGACCCTCAATCATTGATTCCCTTGATGGTTGCCTCTCCTGCATCAACAAAGCCTGAGAAGAAGCACTAGCAACCCACAAACTGGCCTAGAAGGCTATGAAATCTCACATAACATCAAAATTTACCCCTTGGCAACCAGGTGATAAGATGTAGTTAGAAGGGAAGAATCTCTGAGTGCCCAACCAATCATGGAAACTCCTCCCAAAGCAATATAGCCTATTCGAAATAGAAACAGTCATCTTCTCCACCGCCTATCACCTCTGACTCCCACCCTTGTGGAACATTCATAATGTATTCCACACCTTCCTCTTATTACCATATCATGAAACACCAGAACACAGCCCAAATTTCACATATAACCCACCTGACATAGACAGAGATGAAATGGAGTTTGAAATAGGAAAGATTCTGCAGCATAAGAAGGTACACAGATCTTTCCACTTTCTGATCTTCTGGAAAGGCTGGCCAATTTTGGAATCGACATGGGAACCTAAAAAAAACCTGGAAAATGCACAGACCATCCTTCAGGAATATAAAGCCCATTGCCCCACCAACTTCCCTCCAGTCTAACCACTACCTCGTTCACCAGCAAGAAATGTCCAACAACCACACCTCCACTTCATTTTCATCTTCCTGTCACTCCTACTGCCCTGCCCCTTGCACCCTTCCCCCTTACCATGTTTACTCCATGCACCTCCCTACTGGGCCCCAAAATATGTTGTACACTTCCATTCTATTAAATATTCATCTAACTCTTCTTATCAAACATGACCCTATGTTTATGAGTAATGTCACCTTACAGGGTCTCACCACTTTATTTCATACCTATTCATTGTTAGATTTCCTTTATTGTAAAGCCATCCCTTAGCATTCCTACCAAGACATTGATGGCATCTTCTGCAGAGTAGCTATCCAGCTCAGCCTGGCAGATGTTTGGATTACTATCCTAGGGCTTCTCCACACCAATGGCTTCAGCTATGTCATAGATTGCCTCCCTCTCACCAATATCTCCAGTATCCTTGGGCCCCTTTATAAATCATATAGCCCAATGAACCAGTGCATCTATGACAATGACCATTCCCTCTCCACACCCATGCCTCCAGTTGAAGTACCCATGCATCCTATTATCCTGAACCTCCCGTCACTGCCCACTATCCCCACTCATGCTGCCATGGGAGGAACCCCTATGGAGTTCAACATGGCCTGTGCTGAAGGCCTCAAAGTCACTGACCAAGCTGTAAAAGAACAGGAAATGTCAGTTGTGTTTGCCCCATGGGGCTCCATTTCCAATCCCATTGTTATTGACAACCCAGTCTCTCCACCAGGTCTCCCTATCCCCCCACCTCACTCCCTCTAGTGTTTTCAGTGCAACTCCCTCGACCACCTTGACCACTACTGCTCCCGCTACTGCTGCACCACTTGCTATCTCTGGGCCCCTGGCCACACTTGTGGCAGATGCTCTCTGCACATTTGCTAGTACTGTCATGCAGCTGGTCACCCTTCCCATTATTGCCCCTTTTACCCTTGTGTGCATTGCAGGTCCTCTGCACATCTCACTAGTACTGGCTCTGAGGCCTGTCACACTTTCTTAGCCTCTGATTTTGATGATAACAATGTCATGTACAATGAGGGTGATCTTTTAGGGCCAGAACTTTGACATCCAGGTGGAGAATATTATAGAAGTTGTCTTCAAGGTGGACCTTTAAAGCTATGAAGGGGGTAATGTTACAGTAGTGCAGTACGCTGAGGATATTCACTTCCTTTTTACTTATTTTCCCCTTGGTCATCCTAATGAGCCAAGTATATTGGCTCAAGCGGACTTCTCTTTCTCACAACCTTAGATTTCAGGCAGAGCACTCTTTCAGACTTCTCAAATGCTTTCACAAACCTGTTATTGTTGTATCCTCTTTAGGAACACATTCTCTCTTCTATGAAATCCTTTCTTAGGATTCCATCATATTCCTTGGTCCGTACATGGGCCCTCCATACTATATATAGTGTTCTCTCTTGTCTTTGTATGTTAAGCTAGTTCTACACAATTCATCCTTGCTGTAAACTCTCCATTGGTGTGAGGTTGACCATCAATAAGACCCTTGGCACATATTAGCTCTGCTCTATTGGACTTTGTCTTGCCATTGAGTAGATGCTCAGCTATATTCCTTGCAAGGTGTGTATTACTGCTATCTTCAAAAGAGATGGGAGAGGTGGCCCTCTCTTTCTTGTAACTCTTGGTGTCTCTGGGTGCTCTGCACTTTGCAGCAGGCAGCTTTTGGACCCTTGAGTTCATGAACATATTTGGTGAAGGCCAGTCCTGGGCCTTGGCAGGAGTGATGGGAGACTCAATGGCTTTGGTGATGTAGTGTGACAAGTCCCTTGGTCTCATCTCATTCTGACTTTCCTCAGAACTCTCTTGTTCCAATGATGAATTGCCATTGAAATGTCTTGCCATCTTGGTGATCTTTTCGCATGGGGTACTGAATGCAAACAGGGCAGCCATCTCACTAGAAGAGAGCGAGGCAGTGTTCTTGTATAGCATCTCCATCTCCAATGCTGGTATTTTTAGCATATAGGACAGTATAGTCAAGGTGCATAATAGCACCATGACAAAGATGTTTGATTATAAGGCAGAATCCTCATCATTGGCATCAGAGGAAGCACTTATTGGTGCTATGTGAGTGTTGGAGGATAGTGGGATATCCTCATCTTTATCATCACCCCATGTATCATGGGTAATGGGGGTGCAGGCCTCTTTGTGAGCGTGCCTGCAGGAGCACTTTGAATCAGGGTTTTGGTACCATAGTACCACAGCATCAATTGACATTTCATCAATAGTGGAGGAGGAGCTGGTTTGTACCTTCTAGCCAGAAGGGAGGAGGATTACAGCCATTTTGTTTTAGTAGTTGGCTAACTACTGAGTTGGGACTGCAAGAGGGGGTCCAATATCTGAGCACCTAAGGTCCTCACTAAATGTGACTTCCAAAGGTTCAGAATCAGAGGCAGGAGTAGGAATAAAGAGAACCTCTGTTTTCTTCAACAGTCTCCTCAGGGCTTCTTCTCACCACTTGCAGAGTAGAGGTGTCCATAGAACAGGACTTTTATAGACCAAAGTCCAGGAAACTTGGTAGATGCACAAGAGCAGTGTAGAACAATGCTTTAACACAGCATTCTGTGGCTAGTCATGATACAAGGGCTAGCAACTGCAGAGCTAATATAACACTCAGTTTTGCCACCAGGGCATGCTGTGCAATGGCGGTGAGATGGTTCTCTATCTGATAATGGTGGTAATCCATTGTTTGTCAAGTGAACAAGAACTCTAGTTCCCTTAACCCTGGACCCTATGTTGAACTTGAGTGAAGTGCTCTTGTTTGGATGGGGGGTGAGAAGCACGAGAAGAGAACTTATTGAAGGAGAAGCCTAATGGCAGAGGAAAACTATCTCTGACTTGAAGAAAGCAGGATAGGCAGGAGGTTTGAGGTGTTGTGTGTGACAGCTTTGACAGCACAAAATGTACTAGGTGCACTTGAAGGAAGCAACTTAGGCAAAGATGGGTTGAGGGCAAACTTGGGAGGGCACTGCAAAGTGCATTGTTGCACTCCGAATTTGTGAGGAGAAGCTAGAGCTCAACTCACTCAGAAACAGGTGATAAAGTGAAGAGGTGGGGTGTTAAGCTGGTCGCCATGAAGAATGATGAGCAGTGGAGAGAGGGTACATTTGGAATTATATCAGAATCAAACTCAAAGTGAATGCATTTAAAATAATGAATTCCAAATGTAAGGAAAAGGGAACATAATACCTCAACCTTCTGCCTATCCCAGTTCCTTCAATCCGGAGATAGTTCCTCCTTAGCCATTAGGCTTCCCAATAAGTTCCCTTATCCATTCTCGCCCTCTTCTGACCTAGTGCCCTTCATATGAAGTCACCCATCCATCCAAACAAAGGCACTTCGCCTGAATTCACAAGCTGGGTCCCAGGCTTAAGGAAATGAGAGTGCCTGTTCACTTGACAAACAGCGGTAAACCACTGTTATTTGGTTGAGATATGCATCACCACCGTTGCACCCTATGCCCTTGTGTAGAAACTGTGCTGCTATAGCACCATGGTTGCTAGTACTTGCATTACAACTAGCCGCATAACCTAGTGTTATTGGGTTATACAACACCACCTCTGAGTGTCTACCAAGTCTTTTGGGCTCTGGTCTATAAGAACCCTGTTCTGCAGACACCTCTATCCCTCAAGCAGTAAAAAGAAGCTTCAAGGAGTCCGTCAAAGAAACAGAGTTTTTCCCTATCCCTCTCTCGTGTTCAGTCTTGAGCCTATAGAAGTCACTTTTGTGAGGACTTTAGGTGCTCAGACATCGTGCCCCCATTCATAGCCCCAACTCAGCAGTCTAGTCAACTGCTAGAACAAAATGACCATTGTTATCCTTTCCTCCAGTCAGAGGGATACCAATGGCCTCCACTCCACTTGGGATGTGACATCCCTTGATGCTGTGGTACTTAGGTACAAAAATCCTAACTCCAAGCGCACTCGCAAGTGCACACACCAAAAAGCTTGTGCCTCCATCGCCCATGACACATGGAGTGATGATGAAGACAAAGACATTCCATTGTCATCCAATACTTGTATACCACCTGTTAGCACTACCTCCTTAGATGCCAACAATGAAGAAACAACATCATCAGCCAACACATTCATGACGGCACCAGTATATGCCCTTCTTTATACCCCAAAAACCCCGGTACCAGAGGCTGGCATTTATGCAAGCACCACAACACTCTCTTTGAGTGAAATGGCAGCTTTATTCACCTCTAGTATCAACTCTGAACAGATCACCAAGATGATGAGAGTGGAGAGCAGCAGTCAGCTGCACCAAGATGAGGATTCCGACGGTGAGAGTGATGTCTCATCATATGTTGCAAGAGCCTTGGACACACCCGTGTCTGTCACTACTGCCCAGGACTGGGCAGCTCCCAAACAGTTCCCAAGGCCCAAGGAAAGAAGGCAGCCTGCTGCAGAGCGCAGAGTGCCCCAAACTTCAAAGGACAAGAAGGAGAAAACCACCTCCTTCTGCACATCTACTATACCAGGTGGTGTCAGAATAGAGTGTGCAAGGTGCAGTGGTCTGTGGCCATATAGGGACCACATGAGAAAGCCTACAAAGAAAGTAGCTACAAAATCTGATGTACCTAGTAGCGATAACAGTGCCAATAGATATAGTGCACTGACAATTGAAGAGGTAGACAATGCCATAGGGGTTTCACCAGTGGAGTTCCCCTCAGGCAAAACAGTGGCCATTCATACCACAAAAAAGAAAGGCAAAAAGAAACCTGCCTTGACATTGAAAGAGGCCAAGGAAGTCCCGAGGATTGAATACGATTCAGGCAAATTAGTCCCCATCCATGTACCAGATGAGAAGGTTGATGAGGAACAACTGAAGAAAATCCTCAAAAAGGAAGATTGGAACTTTGAATTGCTGAGCACCAGTGCAGAGGAAGTGCTGGCTAAGGCTAAATGGAAAGGCTTCCTAGAAGTGGTTCATGAGGACCAGATGATTCCACTTCTATTGCAAGAATCTCCAGATGTGGCTGGATTGGATCTGTACACAGCGGAAGAAGTGACAGTTCCTGCCTGTGGACAGGCTTTAATTTCCACAAAGACTCATGTGAGCATAGAATGGGGCCATTATGGCCATATTGCACCACACTCAGGTTTAGCGGTTAAGAACTTGATAGCCATCAGAGCTGGTGTAATCAACTCAGATTACAGGGGAAAGATAAAGATCCTTCTCTTTAACCACTCGGATAAGGACTTTAAAGTCAATGCCAAAGACTGAGTTGCCCAGCTAATCATTGAAAAGATCCAAAGACCTGAAGTAATGGAAGTTAGCCAGTTTGAAGATTCAACCGAGTGAAATGACAAGGGTTTTGGTAGCATGGGCATGAGACAAGTCAATCACTGTTCATGGCTAAACATGGTAGATCCCTGGTTGATTAGGTGGATCAGATAGCAAGTGCAGAGTAAAGACGAGAAGTGTGTGCTTGAACATCTTTGCTCATTCATACATGATGAGCAACGACCCAAGGTAGACAAGAATCTACTCATGTACCTTCAGAACATGACTGAAGAAGAGTCTAATTGGGTGCTTCGCAACCTTCAGAAGAAACCACAATTTAAGAAAGCATTGGAACAATGCTGAGGACCTTGTAATAGCCTAGAACTACCAGCCTATGTAATAGCAGACAATGGCGATAAGATAGAAACTAAGGTTCTGGTCGATTTTGAATGCACAGGTTCCTCGATTGATAAGAGATTCATCAAAGAAAAGGGCCTAATGACCAACAAACTCCCCTGCCCCATCCAAGTGTACAATGCTGACAGTTCATTGAATAAGTCAGGAAGTATCATGGAGTTTGCAGTGGTGGAGCTTAAGATAGCCAACCATGACAAAAAGATAGCCCTAGCCATAACAGAGTTGGCCACAACCCCGATATTCCTTGGATATGATTGGTTGCGCCTCCACAACCCTAAGGTGAACTGGCCAACTGGTTATATTGAGTTCAGGTGCGAAAATAACCACATGCCTAAGCTTGAGGAAGTTGAAGACGATGATGATGAGGAACTAGAAGTCAAATACTCCAAAGGCAAATAATTGTTCCAGTTAGACCTTGAGTGGCACTTCAGAGATACTGCCACCGAGATTGCTGCTAAGGAGTACATGACTAAGAAAAAGAAGACCTTTGAGGAGGCCACTCCAACTTATATACATGATTTCACTGACATGTTTGTCAAAGAGTTGTTCAATGAGTTACCACCATGATAACCTTGGGATCATGTGATAGAGCTCATGCTGGGCAACCATGTCATTGATTGTAAGACGTACCCCCTAGGGCCTGGTGAACAGAAGGAGTTAAATGCATTCCTTGAAGAAAACCTTAAGTCGGGACAAATTAGACCTTTCAAAAGTCCCTTCGCCTCCGCATTCTTCTTCATCAAGAAGAAAGATGGCTGGTTAAGACCTGTGCAGGATTACCAGAAGTTGAATGCAGTCACCATTTGGAATTGATACCCACTACCTTTGATAAATGAACTTGTAGACAAACTGAAATCTGTGAAATACTACATCAAGTTTGATGTCAGGTGGGGTTATAACAATGTCTGAATGGCAGAGGGAGACAAATGGAAGGCTGCCTTCCATACAAACCGAGGGCTCTTCGAGCTGCTCATAATGTTCTTCAGGCTTACAAATTCGCCAGCCATGTTCCAAACCATAATGAACTTGCTATTCAAGGGGTTGATCAATCAAAGTGTCATAGTAGTCTACATAGACAACATAATGATATTCACCAAGACAATCGAGGAGCACAGGTGAATAGTCCGAAAAGTCCTAGAAATCCTTAGATGAGAGCACCTGTACCTTAGACACAATAAATGCGATTTTGAGGTCCAAGAAACCGAGTTCCTCAGAATAATCATATCACAGGATAAGGTCAAGATGGAGCCCAAAATGGTCCAAGTGATCAAGAAGTGGCCAGTTCCCCAGACACATAAACAACTGCATGGGTTCCTTGGCTTCCTAAACTTTTACTGGCAATTTGTCAAAAACTTCACCCAGATTGCGCAATCACTCAATGTGCTCATGTCTGAACAAAAGGAATTCAAATGGATGGAGGAACACCAGAAGGTGATGGACTTGCTTAAAGAAATGCTTGCATCCACACCAGCACTTGCCATGCCAAACGATGATGATCCATTCAGAGTGGAGACTGATGGTTCGAGAATTGGCATTGGTGCGGTCCTATTGCAAAACCAAGGAGGAATTTGGCACCCTGTAGCATTCATTTCATGTTAGCTCAACAATGCTGAAAGAAACTACCATGCAGCAGACCTAGAAATGCTGGCAGTAATCTATGCATTGAAAGAGCGAAGACAATACCTGCTTGGAGCCAAACACCTGTTTGAGGTCTTAGCAGACCATAAGAATCTGGAGTACTTTAAGAAACCAGTAGATCTCTTCCACTGTCAAGCCCAATGGCAGCAAATAATTTAAGAATATGACTTCACAATTAAGCACCGCTTGGGCAAGACGAACCCTGCTGATCCTCTGTCCAGGAGGCCAGATTATGAAAAGGGGGTAGGGTCGGACAACAAGCAGAAAATCCTATTACCAGACACTTTTTTCGCTCCAGAATTACCCACAGAGACTAAAGTACAACAATGGGTGACATATTTCTCACCTGAAGCATTGGAAACTTGCACACAAACCTGGTCAAGCATAGAGTCCCAAATAATGCAATACCAGAAATGTGCCGAAAAGTATGCAACCGAGGGTCTAGAAAAAGACGAATCCTCTTGGATGACAAAAAATGGTCTCATACGATGGAAAAACCTCCTCTATGTACCATAGGTCAAGGAACTCCGAGAGCAGATCATCCAAGAAAACCACAATCACCCAATCGCTGGTTATTCAGGAGCTCGAAGGATGTGTGATCTCATCATGACATGCTACTATTGGCCCACAATGAGGAAAGATGTCAAGACTTACGTCTGAGGATGCGACTGATGCCAAAAAGCCAAAAACTGCATGGTCCCTGCCCATATGCCACTCACACCAAACAAAATCCCCTCCTCGCCTTGGGAGATCATCTCAGTCAACATTATTGGTCCTTTGCCAGAGTCACAGGGCAAAGATGTGATCCTAACAATTGTAGATAGGTTCTCCAAAATGATCCATCTATTTCTGGTCTCCTCCACAATCACCACCAAGGGGGTTGCAACCATATTCTGCGATAATGTCTTCAAACTCCATGGCACTCCTAAGAAAGTGATCTCAGATCATGGAACCCAATTTGTGTCGGTGATTATGACTAACTTATACAAACTCCTCCATATCGAAGAAAACCTATCTACTGCCTATCACCCACAGACCGATGGCCAGACCAAACAGATCAACTCTGAAGTAGAGTTGTACCTTCAACTCTACATGAACCACCATCAAAATGACTGGGTCAAATGGCTTGCCCTCGCTGAGTTTGCACATAATCAAAAGACTAGCAGTGCAACTCAATCCTTGCTATTCCTGCTCAACTATGGGCAGCAACCTCTCATCACAGTCAACGACAAAAGGAACATGAAGAGTGAAGAAGCCCACGAGTTCATGTCCCAAATGAAAGAGTTGCAAGCATAGGCCAAGGCTGCTTTGGAAAAGGCCACCACTAACATGAAAAAGTACTATGACTGCATAGCATGTTCCCCCACTACGTATAAAACAGGAGATAAGATCCTTGTAGATGGGAAGCACATTCACTCCGACTGACCAACAAAGAAGCTCAAAGACAAATGCTATGATCCATTCAAAGTGCTCAAAAAGGTTAGCCTGGCAGCATATAAGCTAGAGCTCCCAAACACTTGGTGTGGTATTCACCATGTCTTCCATGAGTCCCACCTCTGGCTGTACACAGAAGGAGTATTCCCCTTGCAGGCAAAACTGTTGCCCCCACCACCAGTCATGGTTAAACACACTGAAGAGTATGAAATTGAATACATTGTTGACTGTCGCAAGCATCAAGGGAAAGTTGAATATCTCGTACAATGGAAAGGTTACCCCCATGAGGATTGTACATGGGAACCCAAGGCACACCTCATGAATGTCAAGGGCATGCTAGAAAAGTATTTCAAAGAAAATCCCAACACAATTCACCAAGTCTTCTTTGACAACTGTGACTGCCCTCTTTGTACTGGTGACAGCACTCTCTTCACAAACCCCGACTTTAAATTTTATGCTGCCTCTTTAGTGAAGCTCCCTTCACACCTATTCAAGATCCCTGCTGTTTTGGAGCAACAGCATTGAAAAGGGGGTAATGTCAGGACCTTTATTTTCTTTTCCTCCATTTGTACTTGTACTACACAATATCTCCTCTTTCGCCCTTATCTCATCTTATCTAATCTCATCTTATCACACAGCCACTAGGGCATAGGTTTCCTCTACCCATAGAACATTCCACCATATTCCATGCCTGCCCTAGACTGGCCCATGTGCACTCTCATGTAGTATATAAGTAGTTAGTAGTGCATTGTGTTTTCCTTTACGCTTGGTATTCATCATTTTAGGCCATCTCTGTTTGAGGTGTGATCCTAATAGCTCAGTGAAGACTTGGGTGAACTTCTTGGCCCAAGTTGGTAGTGTTGCATTAACCTTTTCTTGATGTTGGGCGATCTCAGTGGCAATTGTGACCTTTCAAGGCAATTTCTGGGCCCATGGGGAGAAAGGGACTCCAGAGATCCTCTTTGCCTTCTATAACTTTACTTCAGTTTCATAGTTGGGGTTGATAGAGAGGGTTTTGATTAGGTATCAATTGTCATTGGTAAAAGGGTGATCATGGGTAGGGGTGTAGGCAGTCGGTGTGATGGAAATGTGTCCTCGGTTTCAGTCGATGGAGGGGTTGACTGCCTTTAGCCAAGGCGTGCTAAGGATAACTTTGTCTTTTCCTGAGGCAATTACTAGGAAATCTTGCTCTTTAAGGATGTTGTTGATCATAAGTTGGAGGGTGGTTTTGTAGTGGATGAACCCTCCTTTGTTCAGGGTTCCATCAACATTCAGGGCACAAAGAGGGCATGGTAGTTGGGTGATAGGTAGGTCATGTTCTTTGATGAAGTTTGGGTGGATGAAATCACCAGTAGCTCCACTGTTGATTAAGGCTTTTGCTTCAATGTTTTGTGCTCCATCAGGTGATAGAGAGATAGTGATGTGCATAGAATTCTTGTCTCCATTGGATACAAGTACAGGAGCCAGTCATATCAGAGGGAAAGACATTGACACTTTCCTCTGTTTCAAAAATCCTCCTTGTAGAGCCTAGCTGCGGTCAGCAGCTCTTGTTCTCCATCTTCATAGTACACCTTGAGTGCTTGAAGGATTTTGTCTCCATCAATCTTGTTTGCCTTCAAGTGACAGACATACAGTGGCTCAAATAAGTGTCCCAATGTTTGGCAATTTTGGAAAGACTTGACATTTGCAAAAGAACCAAAATATATCAGCTCTGACCCTTGCAGGGTCATTAATAGCCCTAACTCCTACCATGAGAAGGAGCCCTTAGTTATGTGATTTGGTTGCCATGGCACTGAGATATAACATTTTCAAAATGACATGTCATTGGAACACTTATTTGACCATGATGTTATCAGTGATCTTTTGGTAAATAACATAATGTTCTGATGGATGCTATGCTTCAACCCTGTCTCATTATGTAACTTACATAACCCTGGGCACTATAAAGAGTAGAAA
>JBBPQW010000561.1:0-17157 GCA_038092695.1 Boletus rubropictus
AGCACGCAAGCGAGTTGGGGCTAAACTTCGTCATACCGAATCATGTTAAACAATGCGATGGAAGTGAATGCGACAGAGACGGTCAGCTGGTTGCCCTGATAAACATATGCAAAAAATGAAATAAGGGAGATGAGAATGGGTGCTGAATTCCATAGAGCGGTGAACATGATCGAGTTGAGACGGGCTGGACGATCAGGACAGTAACGTCGCATTGGAAGATTATATCAATTTCGGTACCGATCTGAACGAAAGCATGACCCACCCTTGACCACCCAGTCCATTTCGATTCCTCTTGCGTCCATCGCCCGCTGGATCCATCGCTCCTCCCACGCGAAGAACTTGATGAATTTCACGGCACTTATGAGTTCGTTCAAAACTGCCATACGCTTATCACGCGATGCAGAAACGCCTTTTTGAATGCGGATACTGCGCTTCATCACATAGCTATTCAGCGGCCATCCAACAAGCAAGACAATGAACCCTGCGAAAGCAGAAATGCCAAGGAGGCTATGCACAGGATGAGCCCATAACGTGCAAAATATTAACAAAGACACACTTGTACAAGAATGCCGAAGCAATGATGATTTCAAAAGGGCCTGTATCATGATTATTTCCCCAATTTTCGTACCACACACATAACCAGGCCTACCTCCGTAGATGAAATACATCCCCGAAACCATCATGGCAATCCTATTCGCGTCAACTGCCATCAAATTGACAATCTTGCCCACATCGGCGCCAGCTCTGGGTTCATCTCCAGATGGGCTCTCAGACGGTGCGCGACCGGCCTTCTTGTCTGCGTCGTCCCTAAGTTTGTCCTTATCAATGACGCCTGAATAGTCCTTGCGCTTAAGCGCTTTGTCGTAGATGGCGGCCATGAGCTCTGAACGCATGCGTGTGGCAGCACGTCTGCCAAACCAAAGATGTTGAACATCTGCTTCGGCCTGTGTTCAAAATCGTTATATGCACCATATATGCAAGATAAAATCAAACGTACTTTGAGTATCGTGCAAAGGAATGCCAAGAACGCGTATATGTATGCCTTTGCACGCTGTTCCTCAGTAGCGTTGGGCTCGATAGAATCAAGAATGACCCTGATGGATGAATTGAGTCGACTCTTCCTTTACAACAAACTCTCTCACTTGAGGAAGAACGGAGAGGCATAATTGAACAGGACACTGACAAACGTCAGGGAAAAGTCAAGACTAGAAAACGATGGGCGTCAGAAAATATGGATATATAGACACAGGATGCGAAATTACTCACATAAGATCTAAAGAATTTGCCCAGAAAAGGCGACGGAGAAGGGATCCGCCCCTGAAATACCATCAAAGTGTTCTTGCGCATGAAGGCGCAGAGTAAACATACCTGACGGCAGTGAACTTGCTGAAGACGGGCCGGGATTGCGACATTGGACTGAGATTCCAAACGTCTTCCTCGTTCATGGTCGTATTAGTACCACGTTTGATAAGCGGGTAGACCCAGCTGAAAGTAATCCATTGGAAGATGGTGACATAGTCTTCTGGGGAATATTTGACGGACTAGATGCATATAGGCAAGTAAAGGGTACATGAAAGGTGGTTGCGTGACACTCACGATGTCTTCCTTATTGATGCGATCGCTTGGGAGTCCCATAGGCATTGTTGAGACGAGTGTGACCTCGACGAGGATAGCAACCAAGTTAAATATCAACACGATAAACTTGATGCGGGGTTCCAGGGGTACATGGAGAATTTTATGATCGTAGATAGTACCACCGAGGAGGACAACGCCAAAGACGAGATGCGCGAAACACAGCCAGAAAAGGTCCAAATGTGCAGTCACCTTGGGCCAAAAAACGGGTTTGATGACACTATAAACCCAGGTGAAACCAATCAAGACAGCACACGCGCCTGTCCAGGTGTCGAGTTCGTGAGTGATGAGGATATACACGCCAGCAGACAACCAAATAAGCGCTTGTGAGAGTGCAACGAGCGCGAGTGCGATCGTACGCCAAAGCGGGGCTGCACTGTTGGTGATGGTGGAAAATTCCGCGTCATCTGAAATGGGTTCGCCAGCATTCAAGGCCTCTGCCTCACGGAGAGGAAGAAACTCGTCTAATGGCGACTTGAGTACGCGAACAAGTTTCCTCACGAAGGAAGGAAGCGGGAGCCGGATGGAGAAGAGACAGAGGGCGACGACAAAGGCAGCAGGGGCGAGCGCGGCCCAAGTGACGCGAATGCAAGAGTCTGAGAGGTCGAGCAGACTCGCCCGGCCGCAGGGCTGAAAGCCGTCCATGTCAGAGTTGACGAGATCAGCCGGGTGCTAATTAATAGTCAGCGTTGCACTGCCACAATCGGACACAAATCTGGGCATCATAAATTTGCGCAGATTGTGAGCTAATTTGCCTTTGACTCAAAGATAGATATTCTCCACAAACTCGACTGCGACAGCGACGACGACGACGATGGAATCTCTCGACCTGAATGGTCTCGCAAAGTCCCTCCCGCCATCCAACTTTGAGAAGGCGGAAAAGGAGCTCCTCAACAACTTCAAAGGTATATCCCGTTCCCCCCATACAATCCCACCCACTCATATTTCCCTCCACCAGCTGCCGCACTCAGCATCACAACCCTTTACAGATCCTCCCGGCATGCCTCGAAACGCGCGTACAATGCTGGTTATGCGTCAGCCTGCCAAGATCTCATGATCATGATTCAGCAAGGCGTCTCGGCAGGCGGCATCGCCCCCACCGACCACAACGCACCTAGCGACGAGATGACAGTCGGTCGTATCTTGGACTGGATAGAAGCAAGGATTGAGGCAGTCAAGTCGAGAGAGGAAGAAGAGGACGAGGACGAGGAGCGCGAGAAGGAACGTGAACGTGCGAGGGTCACCCCGCCATCCGCTCGATCAGATGCGCACAGGGATGCGCATACGTTCCCTTCTACCTCGCCTCATAAACCATCTCAGACAGAATCTACCTCCTTCAGACCAGACGACGCCCCTGTAAGTTATCGTTCTTTGAATGACCTTGGCATATGACTCACTCCATATCAGCCACCTCCTGCCCCGCTTACACCTCATTCCCCTGTCCTGTCGAATAACATCAATCTGCCAAATCACCCATCGTCTCCATCACCTATTATGGCCCCCACCAAACCAACCATTACAAGTGCCAACGCACGTATCACTAAAGCACGCCTATCCAATGCACGCAAAGACGTTTCCGACTCTACGTCTACTCCATTGACATCGTCCGCTTCCGCTCACTTAGGTCCCTCTGAGAATGTCTTCCGTATTCCCGCAATCACCCCGATAACCACTCTGCCTGATGCTGACTTCCCAGCAGGCGCGAAACGCAGACATGCTGTCATGATGATGCTCGATGCAACCCCATCGATGGCTGCTGTCGACGTGCTCTCCCCTTCCGGTGGCAGCGCTCCTTCAGCGGTCACCTCTTCAGGAAACTCAAGGAGACGAACAAGAAGTCAGCGTTCTGCGGGTCACGTCCAATTGCCCGTCCAATTGAATGACTCGATGGATGTAGAAGAGGACGGCCCACAACGCAAGCGCATCGCTAGACGATGATCAATACATCGATCATGTGCTAGCTCACCTTCCCACCCGTGTGCAATCGAGTTGATTTCTTTACCGTGTAGAACCCAACAAATTGTTTGTTAAGTACTAGTAGCCAGTCCCATCCCTCTCCCTTGCATGCCACCTTCCTGACCCCATGAGTATTGCCACGGCTTATTATACACCTGCTACGTCCTTTCTAAACATCATCCGATGTTTCAGCATCCCTAGCTACCCGAACCAACTTTATGTATCGCCGCTCACGTTTCCATGGTTTATGTACCCATTCTTCCATCTGTGCGTTACCCAGCGAAGTCCTCATATCACCACAACATTCTCGCGTCTCATCAACAGCGGGTGGAAATGTTCCCGGTGGCTTGGTTGATCCTGACCAATAACACTTGCTGAGCATATACGCTCATGTCATAACGTTATGAGCAGCAAGATCCATCTCGGATGTGTTTTGTGAATAATTTCATCGGACCTCCGAGTCCCAGTGAGCAAAGCAACCCACTGAGCTTTAATCGATCTGTGTATGGAATCAATTCATTCTCATTAATCTCAATGCGATATCATACCCCAAGCCAGCTGTGATTGCATTGGGTCCTTGCAAGTCACCCACAGTGGAAGGAACATGATCAACACCTCGCCGGAGACCAAACGCGTCCGTGCAGTCTCAGTGTCCGCCCGAATCAAGTTCACTGGCGGGTGGTCCCGAAGAGATAAACTATCCAGCGGATACCGAGGCAAGTCATTAATATTCGTCGTTGGTGTTTCTGTCCAACTTATCATTGATCGACACGGGCGATGAAAGTTTGCCGTCTTTTGCCCGATCGTGGTCATGCTGTAGGGGGGGGGAGAATGCATGGACGTGCAGGTGCATCGCGCGTGGTCTTCTCGCGGTGGGAAACATTCTCGCTGAGGTCGCGCTTACTGATGTCACCTCGCCCGATGTTGTCATCTGCCTCCTTGATCTTTCGTTTTCAGTGCACCGTAACCGAACGACACTCGGGGCACACCGTCAGGATGGTGAGTTAATCAGGCAAGCCTTGACTTGACAATCGATACAATGGCATCTGCGTCACCCTTGGAACCAACCCTCCATTAGTTTGCATAACGGCGAACAATTTATCCTGCGGATGCGCATTGAGCTAACCCGTGTTAGAATCATGAGGTGCCTCTAAGTTTCCCCTTTCCCTATCAGCCTTCAAGTAGTCTCGCGCTTGTTCGCCTAGTGTGTCGGCTCACAGGAGTTTGTCCTCTCCTCAGTCAGCAAAGCACATCGGTCATGTATATATACACATTGGCCGCCTGGAAGCATCGAAGAAAGAATACTCAGCACAGTAGCCTCTGGCTATAGGACTAGATGTTCGCAATGTACAAGCTATATCTCAGGTCATTCAGAGTCGTGTTGCTGAATACATAGTCATATATACTCTTGAGTGTCGCTCCGAGGTATCACACATAAACGAAATCATAGCGGCGGTCCTGACTCCCTATAGAGATTTATATTGTTTCTCTTCTTATCGAGCTGAAAGAATGTTTTCGTTCGAGAAATACATTCAGCAAGTGGATAGACACAGAATATATGATATGGATTTCAGTCATAATCAGCTCCCTGACAAATGAGACATCATTTACCATCCGCGTGAATATTACCAGCACCTCCACCACCATCCAAGGTCAAGGTCTTTTTGGTAGGAGATTGTCCAATGGGAGCATCGACAGCCTTCCTTTTGCACCATTGACATCACGAGACTGGGCCAAGGAGGATGATACTTTTTTTAAATGTATTCAGCATAAAGCATGAGTTTCAACACATGGAACTCATGACTTATGCCAAGTACATCATCAAAAGTGGATTTCAACACACAAGACAGAGAGGAATAATTTCAAACACATCCCCTTCAATGAACTGACGGTCAGTTCATTGAAGGGGATGTGTGCGTCACAGTCCAATCGCCAGATTAGACTGTGACATTCTTTACTTGCACAACAGGACTTGGGGATCAGGAAGTTGGTTGATCTGCCAGATTTTAGTTACAAAAAATAAAGGGTTTATCGCAGCCCGTCCCAAAATACATTTATAGTTATACATATCAAATGACGACCAGTCTCTTGGTGCCTGGCCGACAAAACTAGGTCCTTGGTCGCCGATCATCCACTTAGTAACAAATGTTTTATTAGTGTGCAATGCTACGAAACCGGCACTCCTAAAGACGAAACGAAGCATACGTTCCTATGATAAAATCAACCTTTACATCGACGCTTTCCTACTGTGCCATTCCGGTAACCTAAACAACGACTCATCACACCCCCGTTACTTGGCCCTGCCCTGCTCGGCCCTGATGAATTGTTCCATCTTGGAGATCGTAACCTTCATGATCTCGGTAAGTGTTGGTTCCAGCCCGAACCTGGTTTCCGCTGTCATGCCATTAATCCGGTACGACATGAACAAAAGATCGAAGTGGTACACACTAGACACGGGTACATGTGCCAAATAGTCCTTCGATACCTTCAAGAGAGGACGCGTGCAGTACTCGTCAAGAAATTGGTTTCTTCGTGGTTCCACATATGGCCTCGCTTCGTCTATGCTCTTGACGACATTGCCTTCGATACGCACCCTCGTAATCAACATTTTGTCCAGTAAGTCGACCTGCGTCAACGCAACAACAAGTGGAACTACGACAGTTCGTGTTATCTTCAGGCTGCGACCTTTTGGTTTACGCACTGTCGCCCAGGATTTTCTTTCTATCACGCAGAAATTCTTCGGTGCTGTATTCAGTAAACCGTCCCTTGGCATACGGGACTGCAAGGCACACCCTGAAGTCTTTGCTCAGTTGCGTTCTAATTACCCTGGCGCGCCTTACCAAACAGCGTGAAGTCTGTCCTTTATGTTCTCCTTCTTTTGTCGTTCTTCGACGAAGCGTTTCACTTTGTCTAAGTTGGTGCGATCTGCTGCCTCAAATCCGAGGGTGTCGTGGAGAACGAAAGGTAGGTTGTTCGCTGCGACGAGTTCTTTGTCAATGTCCGCTTCTCCTCGTCGTCTATCGGAAATGTCCTGGAGAACACATTTGCAGACGTAATTGCTGCGGGTAAGAGCAGGCTCACCACATCTTGGATCCCAAACATTTTTTTAATTAGAGAAGACTTTCCAGCACCACTCTAAAAGTTTTGACCATCAGTGATTGGCCATTATCGGGTATGGAGAAAAGATAGATGTACATTTCCTATGACCAACAGTCGGAGGCTTGTGCAATTAGCTTGATGTAGTGATCAAAGCGTATAGAGGCGCTCACCGAGGACATATGCTAAGGATGTCACTTGAGGGTGTTGGGACTTCGTACGGAAAACTGGGGACACCAATGACCAGCTCGATATTCTCGCCGATAACAGATATTTCTTTCAGACCAACGTCAGATCTATTCAAGAAAGCGTTAGAGTATAGCTCACTTTTCTCTCCGGGTCCCTCGCCCTCCGCTTCGGTCATGGCATTACTCAGATCCACGGCGATGGAGTAATCGGATAACTGGCCCTGCAGGGTTCGATACTCCAATGCTACGCTCGGTTGGTCCCGGGTAGGCATACTTCTGGAATCAATAGTGACGATCCAAGTTTACGAGTCAATGCGACTGGGTATCTCACAGAAAAGGACTGAACACTTTCGTGTACTCATGACCAGGGTGAACCTCAACGTGGATCACCTTTTCAAAGCTTTGAGTTTCCGTGGAAAATACAATGTGATCTACAATATCGCCGAATTCTGGCAGGACTTTCAATCTGATACCTATGAGGCAAGAATGAGTCTACGCATATCGATATGCAAGAACGAGGATATACTTGATATGCTGACTACTTCCTCGGGCTGTAGGCACGACATGGTGGCGTCGATGGGTCAGGTCGCTGAGATGCAGACCTCTGGCTCACTGGGAAGGGTTGAGGGAAGTACTTCCGTAAGCGAGGACACACCACGATTTATATAGCGCATGCAGCACGCCGGCGCTTGATGCAACACGTGTTGTCCATAAGAGTGAAGCAATTTTGATTGAATCTCTGTCCATAGTTGGTCACGAACGATAACATGCCGGTTGGCAAGGCATTATTTCCGGAACCTTTTGCTGTGGGGAAAAAGAAAAGAGCAGCCAAGAACAACGATCTGGTCCCGAAAGTTGAAACGGCGCAACATTACAGTAACGGGTTTCTTCTGGTTCATCTGTCGCTGACCAGGCTAAGAGCACCATGCAAAAAAGCAACGTCTTACCGATGATATATCGATTTCAAGATCATTGAATTACTGTCTATGATACGCACTTGCGACCGCCCGCCGAATTAGGGACGTTATGTGCTCCACCTTGCCGCAAAGCTCTGAAAGATGAGAGGTACGCGAATATGAGGATGCTGGCAGATACAATGTTGGGGATTGTTGGAAACGCAGGGGAGGTAGCATGGGAGGACGAGGATAAGGTGGTATTCGCTGTCCAGCGATCGCCTAGCAAGTCGCCACGGTAAGTCATTCGTCCTTTCATGTCTTCGTCCAGATACAGGTCGTTCGATACTCAACTGATGCCACGCTCGAAAAATTTGTCTCGGAATAATCCACCAAGCCCATCACGCGTCCGACGTCTGGCACCCATGCTCAAACACTCTTTCGAATCGACGCAATCACCATGAGCTGTCAAAGGTACAACGCGCTCTCGTAACGGAAGATCCTCTTAGTCCTGGTAATTGCCGGCCTGGGATCCACCTCGAGATCCCTTGTGTCCTTGTGTCCTTGGTGCTGTATATTGTGAGTAACTCCTCACCCCCCCCCCCCCCAGCTAACCACACCAAGGTCCCCAGCGAGCGAACAGCATTCCATCTATAGAGGCTAGCAAGTAATTTCTCTCATTCGGCGGCTGTGATTTTCAAGGAGCGCCGGCCGGATGTATACCCCTATCTTTTCGCTAAATAAGGCAGCCACTCTGCCAGCTCAATTTCCCTGATACCATCTCGATGTGTACACCACAAACATGTCGAGTAGCCGCGAAACCATTCAAAAACTCGAGAAAGTCCTTGACTTGTTCTTCGACAGCGGAGACGTTGTCATAAGCGCCAAACGTCCAGGAAGCGACACTCTATCCTTGTTCAAACTGCACCGCAATGTGCTCGCGACGCACGCCAAAGCCCTTTCTGACCTACTCACGCTGCCAGCGGCACCTACACGCGGGGTAGATGGCAATGAGTACTTTGAAGGAATTCCTGCCGTCCGTCTCTTCGACGATCCTGTGGACCTCGCCAAGTTTTTCAAGGCCATGTACGCCCCCTCGTGAGTAGCCCCTATTTAGTCTCGTCATATGCTGACACGTTCCTAGCACGTTGATCTTCAGGAGGTCGAATGCCACTAATGCCGCTGATGTGTTCCCCCTGCTCGTTCTCGCGGACAAGTACATCGCGAGTGATATCAAGTGCATGATCGAGTGTCAGATCCGGGAGGATTGGCCAAAGAGCGTTTATGAATGGGATGCCTTTGAGAGTCGTGCCGCGCGCATGTATCGCATGCACCAGAAAAGGGGCGGTGATCGCCCGTGGGACGTACTGGTCCCGGAGCCTGCGTCATACATTCGCTACACCCGCATTGCCAAAATCATTGAACCCAGGCGCGTCGGAGCAGCTTTTTACCAACTCTCACGGATGAAAGCCGAGAATGATTGGGAAGCATCGAGCATCGAGGGCGAGTTCAAAGACCCGACACCCACACAGCTGGCAAAGATGCGAAGAGCTATGTGGTCTATCCTCTCCAAGGATGAGTTGCGCCGTCTGGAGAGCGGTAAGGAGAAGTTGGCAGGCCACATGACTCGCTTTGTGAGGACGGTATCCGAGGACCTTGGGCTCCATGCACATTGTGCGCCAGCTTGGGGCATAGCTGCAGCGACATTGGTGGAATCCGACGATATCCTTGCGGAGCTTTCGCAACTTTGCAGTCCTGGCACTTCAACATTGGCCAAGTGCATGTGCGGTTTATGTCTTTCCAGGATCAGCAGGAGGGCTAGGGAGGAACGTGGAGAGGTCTGGGCCAAGTTACCGCACTACTTTGAAATCTTTCCGAATGAGCACGCATGTCTGGACATTTTCCGCACTTCAGACGACGAGTTCATTTTGGTGTAAATGGTACCGGCAATATAACTATTTGTTGGTGCTGTGCCCTGGAGGCTCTGAGCTAACTAGATCGTAACAAGCTCGATCAAGGGACAGGACTGAAGTCTCCTGTGTTTAGCCACAACAAGGAAGTTGGCGAAGCTCTCATAGGGGGTTTGAATCCCAAGCCAATTAGCGAAGAGATGATTGACTAAGTTCCAATTAGGACTTTTCAAGCTTCGAGAGACGAGCACGACACCGTGAGGTTACCTAATCCCTGGCACGTCAATGACTGTGAGAATATGACACATCTCGATACGCCCGCATCATGGCGTTTGGCACACGCCGTCCGATAGAGACATGCTGTGGCATCAAGCAGTTGTTGATCGACTGCGGCGTAAACACAACTTGGCACGCGTGCGACCCAGTTAAACACGCTGCTCACACGGATGAGTAAAGTCTCTTATAATAAATGTCCTTCTGTAAGATGATGATGTCATGCTGCTGCGGGCGCGGATGGGTAGTGTTTGCTGCAGGGCTCGCGCAGAGTTTTTGCCCTGTAGCCTCGACACCAGCTACCGTTCACTTAATTTCCGTACAACGTCAGGGATGCTACGATCGGAGAATGAAATAACTAGATCCCTTTCGCGCTCCGACGGAAATGGCCGAACCCTCGTATGGTCGGATCTCTTGATCACAGCCCGAGGACTTTTGCTTAGTACCCCGTCCATCGGCACCCGCAAGGTCAATTTCTCATTGGCTGTACTTTTCCTACCCTTAATTGTTTAGGTTCCAAGACCCACATATTAATACGCAGAGGACATCGCTCGCTCGCTCTGCGGACTCCCCAGCTATCGCGATGTCTACAGCATTCCCGTCCCAATCTACAGCGCCTGCGTTTGTAACTTCATCATCGACACCCCCGGCCAGTTCACCTACTGCTACCCAGAGCTCAAGCAGCTCCTCGAGCAATGCTTCCCTGTACCGTGAGTCACTACTGAGCTCTATCTCGGTATATACTGACTAGACCGTGCGCTCTCACGCTCACATCGACGCCATCTCCCCCTCTCTGATATCGGGGTGCTCTTGTCTCGCCATTCTGCATTCTGTGCGATCGACCGTGTATATCTCGTTCGTCTCCGCGTGTCCACCTCGCACATGCACCTCTATCCGCCGACAGTCTATACCTTTCTTGGTAAGCGCCTTGCTGCCTGACCTTACAACTACCATCCCATTGACGTCTTCTTCCATTGTTTCTCTCCGTCATGGCCTCCGTTGACAATCCTCTTTCTGGAACCATGCTCTCACCGACGGACGTATCATATACGGCACTTGCAGCGACTCTCGTCCTTCTGCTTGCTGTATCATCTGCCATCGTTGTACGAAGCTTGATTCTCCGCCGGCGCCACCAACGCTTACTCGAAGAAGCCATCCGAACGGGGTCATGGACGTCACGCCACATGGATTCAGCACGGAGAAGACGAGACATGAACCAGAAGCCAAAGATTTGGGAAGCCTGGCTACATCCAAATGATGATCCCGATGGCGAGCCCGAGAACGAAAAGGAAAAGTGGGGCGACATCATGGTAGGTGACTCCATACTACACAAAGTGCACTCGCTGACTGTGCCTTACGTTTCGCCCTTGCTAGCCTGTGTACGCCGCATATGTCAACCAGCCCACGTTATCGCCTCAGGGACTCATTGCAGATTCTGCGGAGAATTCTGTGGACCTTTCATCACGGCCTTCACGGATCTGGCGACCTTTTACGAGGAGACGATCACTGCCATCCCCACAGCCTAATACTGCGTCGCCGATGGCTAGTCAAGCGCTGGTTTTACCCACGTCATCTCTGACCTTAACACCCACGCCTGCAGTGCGTGTTGCGGTCCTCATCGCAATGCCTAGTCCGCCACAGAATCACGGCAGTGATGAGAGCGAGCCACCGGTGGTCGAGATTGGAGTCGTTGAAGCTAATGTGAAGGACAACGAGACCGGAGCACCGAGTCATAGCGACTCATGAGATTGTATCCGACATCATGCTTTTGGACTGATCGCACAGGTCACTGTTATGACTCATGACTTACAAGTACGTTATACCTTGAGCTCTGTTCATGTTTTGAAAGAAGCCTACTATTTTACATTCGTGTTCCTTGACCTGGGGTTTACTGTGCTGCGCGCGTGTGATTACCGAGCACGGGTTCCCGTTGTTCTTTTGTAGTTGCTACTATAGTCGACCCATATGGAATTTTTGGTTAGTGTTGTTGATTTATATGTAGTTCGTTTAAACAGAGGGTGTACGCTCGTTACCCGGTCATATATTGTTGATAGACTCGGGTTGACAGGATTTCAGTGCCGGCTTTTGCCGAGGATCGTCTAAGACGACCCACTCGCTCCGAAAAACAGAAAGGCTCGGTTTCATCGTCTCTCCCTTTCACCTCGAGGGGAGCAACGCGAGATGCTGTACCGGCGTCCAGGTGGTGAGTGCTGTGTCCATGTGCGATCTCGAACTTGTGAACATGGACTTCTTTCGCTCGGTGCGGTGGTCTGATGTTATCGCTAAACCTGTTCATGTGCTGTCAAGCTCGTCGGCCTCGCTTGCACAGATCAGACTGGGCCTGTCAATGTTGGCGATGGTCACCCTTGCACAACAGCAAATCGGCCGCTAAGCACGAAATTGAACCGAGTTGTGCCATTTTGTGATGGTCTTCGTACAATCTGGCCCGCTCCGATGCACACCAAGAATGCAGAAGTAGCCTGAGGGCGAATGGCTTGGTTCATTACGACGTGTACCGAGGCTATGATGTAATGCGGCTGGCAGTTGTGGAGTGGCGGTGCGCACCCAATCCACTCCGGACTAATCTCTTTCTCGACCTTCTCTCACCCATGGCATCCTCCCAGTCTACAGACTATCAACCAGAAGAACTGATCCCTGAACAGAAAGCCCCCGTTCCCTGTGTTGCATTCTGGCCTGATGGCTCTAGATTAATTGCCGTCGTTGGCTCAGGGTTACAGATCTGGAACGTCAAGGAGAAGACCCGCGAGGGCGAAGTCATCCGGGGCGGCTTCTTCACCAACTTCACCACCGTTACTGTCTCCACCGACGGAAAAAAGTTCGCCACAGGTGGCACGTACAGAGATGGCGGTCAAGTCTTGCTTTGGGACGCCAACACACGTCAGATCGAGCATACCTTTGACAAGCCTGCCGTCAGTCGTTGTCTCTCCGTCGTCCATTTCAGTAGGGGCACGCGCTTTTTGGTGTATGCCTTCGAAAGGGAATACATGTCGGATAGCTTGGAGGTGAGGAATGTCGCGGACGGGAGCTGCGTTCGTGTTCTCGAGCCTCGGAAAGGAAATAACCGATGCACACGATTCTCCCCGGACGACACGCGGCTCGCAGCATGTGGTGTCTGCATACAAATATGGGACTTGGCCACTGGCCGACCGTCGCTCGAGATCAAGCAGCGCGCACATTCGTTGGAATGGACCAAGGACGGCTTGCATGTCATCGCCAACAACCTCGCCAACGGGCAACTCATGATGTATGACACCCGCACGGGCACGCAGATACGTAGTTGGCGCGATGGCTCGGCTGGCGTCCCCGCGCCGCACTTGTGGCCATACATCTGCGTGTCGGTCTCTCCTAGCGGTCGTTTTTTGGCCAGCGTGCGCGGAAGCACAATCTATGTATGGGATTTGGAGAATGCACGGGAAGTAGCGCGTTACTCCTTTCCACGGGATATGTTCTGCGTCGCCTACTCTCCAAATGGCGATTTCATTGCCTCCGGCGCCTATATCTGTAAAGCACCAAAGGAGCGCGACACCCTGGTATGCTGTTCTCATCGTGTATCCGCCGTTGGTGCTAATCCGAGTGCCCGATGTAGGTGGTGAGCAATGTTCCTAATGTAGGTTCTTCGTTGCGTGTGTTGTCCTGCATGTTCATCGGTCACAGTAGCGTTCTGTCGCGGAGGAGAAATCTGCGCACAGATCGCACCATCTGATTGTCGGGATGTGCGTCTGTTTACCTTTTTCCTTTCTCCCTCCTGTTGACACCTCGCTAGACCCTTGACCCAATTAATGATCCGGCCTGCTTGAGCGATGTGCGGAGAACGCTCCTTGGAGAGGTTATGCGAGAGGCGCGGAAGTGTGGACACGGGCCTGCCTAGCCGTTTATATCCTCCCTGTATAACCCGATCTGAAGTGTGAACGTGCATGTGCATTACTTTTTCCTCTGACACCAGGGCTGGGTTGGGGGGATGTGCTTCCACGGACAACCGGTTGTCTATTTGAAGTCGACGATGATCGCGAGGATGTCCCTATCGATGAACTCTCCCGCCGAGTTCCGTTCCAGCACGCCCTCTTTTGTATACTAAATCTTCCCTCTCACCTCGTCGGCGAAGACGGATCACCAACAACGGCAACACACCGCTCCCCCGTGGCATCCACGGCGAACTTGTAAATCATCCCATCAGGATGGTCAGATCCTCCATTATGGACTATACAGAAGCCCCTGACGAATCGGTCGTTGGAGACGTCGACCAGGTTATATTTCCATATTCCCCAAAGGGAGAGGATATCGTGCGATGGGGAGCACTTCTTCAGCGCTACGGACAATCACGTCCGAGTTGCTGTCATCGCGGTCGTCCCCGATACTGACTTTGTCGATGGCGGCGAAAGTGTAGGGCATAGTCAGTGCACACACATCGGGGGCAAGGGAGAAAGGGCGCATACGTGTGCATGAACCAGAACGTCGTCGATTATGTGATCGGGTCCACGATGGCATCACAGATGAGGGCAAGCCACGTATGACCACTTCACGGGTGAGACGCATGGCTGTCGTATGTCGGACGTCGTCGTCCGACTCTGGAACTAGGGAGGAATCGCCATCGAACGGTTTTGAGGCGGGATCGGCGTCAATGTTTTGTGGGAGAGCGCAACGTTTGGACGACCTCGACCTCGCTGCTGTTGCGGTGGACGATGTAGGGGCAAAAGATGGGTCCGTGCAAAGTAGATGCGTAATTGCACGGATCTCACCAGTCGTGCTCGGAAGCGAGGAAACTTGCAGAACTGACGGCTTGCCTCATAGACAGGTCTGGGTCCCAGACTATCCAGACATGCCGAAAGAGCATGGCCAACAAGACAAAGGTTTCGCATTATACATCTTCATTTGCGAGAACAAAAAGTGAGTGTCGTAGAGTTACGGGCCAAATAAATCCTCGGGGGGGTACGGTTCGCTTGTAACACTACGATGCTCGCTTTTCATTCTCGCAAATGGAAGCACATAGTTGAGTCATCCCTGTAAGGTTCTATCCGCCGGCATTCATTACTCCCCCTGATCTATGTTTCACTACTGAAACATGTATCAGGGGGAGTAATTAGTTACTTCATGAATTGGCGGACTACTCTTCTCGTACCCTGAGTTTGAAGTAACTGCTACTTCCCAGATATATCCCATAAGAAAGTACATGGATTAAATGTAAAAAATGCCCATTAGTGGGGATGTTAATAACAGTTCCACCAGTTGGAAAAATTGGAAAAAATCCGAGACATAGCGATTCGTCAGCTATTAGACGAGTCGTGATGGGTCGGAGGGGGTAGTGTCCCGGTGTCAGGCGCGCCTGCCACAGTATAGGTATGGTCAAACGATTGGTTCACGCTGTCTGCTGGAGCTCCTTCAGTGGTGTTCGAGTGTGTCACTCCACCTTGTTCCCCCTCTGGAAATGGAGTCATTGCAGGCGGGGGAAGCCCTCCGTGTGTCCGACCGACCTCAACATATTTGGGTAGTCTGTCGTTATGTTCATATGGAGGAAGAACGTCCTTTCCATCCCAGTTTTCCTCGGCATGGTCGAGCTGGCGGCCACGTACATCTGTAGCTGCAGCAGGTACCCTACGATTTGCGAGGTACGCAGCTGGAAGAGGAGCTAGTTGTAGGCCATGGTACATCGAACCATAGTTGGAGTCATGCGGGGGCTGTGAGTCGAAGGAATATCGAGAACCGCCATGTGTCCAGAAGAAACCAGAAAACGACTGATTGCGCCGTCGCAAAACGGCGATTCTTCGAGCACCACGGTGTCAGATCTACACGAGAGCGCCATCGCATGGACCGTACC
Organism: Boletus rubropictus; assembly: GCA_038092695.1. NCBI lineage: Eukaryota > Fungi > Basidiomycota > Agaricomycetes > Boletales > Boletaceae > Boletus > Boletus rubropictus. Next base: position 15,782 of record JBBPQW010000561.1, read on the forward strand.
TGAGGATTACAAGAAGGACCAGGATCACAACTAGAGCGATAAGGTAAGAATGTTGGAGTGCGGACTGTGTGATTCGATGATCAGTCAACAGGTCATACCGGTAGAAGGCATCTCTGACCTGATCATCTGTGTTTGTTGACCTTGGGCCAACACCGTGAGTGATGGCCATGGTAAGAGCGCGAGAAAGACAGGCTCAGGCTGGTCCGTCCTTGCTGTTGCTGGACGAGATAAAGATACAACGCTGCCGACAGGTACAATAATAATAGATACATGTCCACTCACACCTGCGAATGAGGTGTACATAGCTGAAAACTGGTAGAAAATGCAACAGAACACCCAAGTCTTGCCGCCACAGATAGAAAACAAGGACAAATAAGATACGGGAGTACTCTAATGGGTTATTGCACTTTCGACGTTGGTTATGTCCTCGTCGCCGTTGCCGACAGTGAGCAGGGTCAGTACGGGCACACCAGCCGTGGCTGGCTCGAGACTCTTTCAAAAGTCCTCAGCATCCTTAAATATTCTATCTCCAGCTTTCCCGGGTCAGATCAGTTCAGGGGACCCTGTCTGGGCGTCCGTTGCACATCTCCTAGTTCGCGCTTATACCCTTCCTTGTTCCGCAGCTGCACAAGCTTTCTCTCAGCTCGTACAGCCCACCGCACGATTCCAGTTGGCTCTCGATGCGTTGTTGCCTCTTCTCAATTCTTCCGAAGTTAGTACACACTGTTTGCGCTAATCGTTCATCTCTCACATTCACTTTCTCCCGTGACTTCAGCTCGCTCAACGCATTCTCGTTTCGTTCATCTTGTATTCAATGTACGCACCCTATCCGGTATCTCTCAACCCATTCAAGTCTGCTCTCTATGCTACCTTCCTAAAGGAGAGAGGTTATGCTATCATGATTGCCGCACAGGGTGGCTTCAGTGACAATGAACAGCTAGTATGGGTCCTCTGGAAAATTCTCAAAGGGGATGGCAATGATGTGCATTCCTCCTTGCTCATCGTCACTTACGTCGCTGACATTTCGGCAGATTGGCCCCTATTCTCCTAGCACACTGACCCGGTCTCCGCTTCTCCCTGAGCTTCGAGCTTCAAATCTGTTCTTGGATGAAGAGAACTTTACAGAAACGAGCACACTTGAGTCGTAAGTAGAAATATCAACTCTTTCGGTGGCAATCATTTCTATATCTGTTTACAGGAGTATCACTGCCATCAATCCCCAACAAGGGGAAGATGAAACGCTTGTTCAGGCTTTTCAACCCAGACCTCGCTCTCCGGCACATATTGGTGAGGTAAAAGTGACCCCTGAAGAAGATGAAAAGAACGAGCGAACTGTTCAAGGTATGAAGCTGCTCCTCGCAGCTCGTGACCGAGTA
>JBBPQW010000562.1:0-17155 GCA_038092695.1 Boletus rubropictus
AGAGGTCAGGGTATCTACGAGCACATGCGTGTTCAACACGGTGGTATCGGACTTTGATTTACCTCGTTCTTTTCTTTCCTTCTTGGATATGTCTTTCTCATTTTGTGTGTGCTGGTCCCGTTACTTTCCAAAAATCCTGCTCTCTACTCTCTGCTTGCTCCGTGGTTTCGTTTTCGTTTTTCTCCATGTTGTACGGAGTTTGCTTGAGGAAACTGTACTTGTCTGTGTACCAACTCATTGATTACTTATTTATGGGCTACTTATGCGACCTGTTCTTTCGTCTCCATCTGTACGTAGATAGCATTCGAATGAAATTCGTTGATTGCAATGGATACAGCAGTGCTCCTGTTTACTGGAGATATGTATACACCACAAACTAGATGGATGACCGCGAAAATCAAAAAAAAAGGCATGCCAACAACAACAAAAAGAACTCACACTATCATAAGGTTGCGTGGGTGGTCTCCCATGATACGGCAACGACGTGGGCAACTCTGGTCGTGCCTCCCGCCACGGCACAAACGTCCCATACTGGTCCCTATACCCATCTCGCTCGTCCGGATAATCCCGGAGGTCCTCCGGGTACGCACGGTCGTGCGGTGCGTACACGACGAACATGTTCGAGGTGAGGTAGTCGCCTCGTCTGTTCCAGAACCCCGCGCGTACCTTGCGCGTGTACCGGGGCGGGGACGGTTCCTGGGCTGGTGGTCGCGACGCTTCCACGTTCGCACGCTCGACGGGCGGTGGTGGGAGTGGGTTGTCGCGTCTGTGGCCCGATGCGTTGGCGTTGCTGTTGCTGCTACCCTGGACGACGGTATACGGATCGCGCACACGCGCATGCGGCGAGGGCGGCGAGTTGGAGTGGGAATGTGAGTGTGAATGGGATTGGGGATGGGTGTGTTGTCGGCTCGGGGCATACGGCGATGCACGGTGATCGCGGTACAATGGAGACCGCTCGGGCGTGTGTGGATCGCTCGCATAGGGCGACGCACGACTTCCCCTGTCCCTCCGACGCGGAGACGGATCTGGCGACGAATCCGTCGGGCTCGGGCTGGCTGAATCGCGTAACGGTGCCAGGAACCTCTCACCGCTCGACATGGTGGACGAGGACTCGTGGATCGTGGTTAGGTTGGCGACGACGGGTTCGGTGCCGCTGCGCAAGAGTGGGGCGGAGGATCGGGATCGGGAGGAGGCGCTCGCGTTCAGAGAGTTGGTCAGGTCCTCTGTGAAGTTGGTGAACATGTCTCGCGTGGATGACGGTGCGTCAGGTAACGAGGTTTGTCTTGTCAGGGAATTGGGAACGGGTAGTCCGTGCGAAGACGACGAGGAGTGACCCGTAGAGGACGGCGAGCGAGAATGGTGAGTGGAATGTAGCTCATCAATAGTACGACGGGATTGTTGGTAGTGGGTCGGCGTGCGGATAATATTTGAGGAGAACGTTGGGTGGAGTTCTCCTTTAGATGTAAACGTCTCTGGTTCCTGCGTGAACAGGGTTTGCTGTGCCGAAGCAGAACGGTTACTGGAGATTGTCGGCGTAGGTGCTGGATATGGCGGTACCTCGTTCAGAGCGGGAGGCTGCGAGCGGGACCTACTGATCCAAGAGTCAGTTTGGCCAATGGAACGTTGACTTGAAGTGGATGGACCAGCGAAACCACCTCCACCATGGTTGTATCTGATTTCAGAGTCAGAGCTGTGTCTTGCCGGTCCAGTGGGTGTAATAGAGTTATCCTGGGGCGGGTAAGAATAGTTGGCCCACGAAGAAGACTTTCTCTCCGGCGTCTGGTTGTGCACCTGAGCGCTCGAACTGATTTGTGATGGCCCTCTACTGCTCTGACCATGATCTCGTGTGGGTGTAGTCACGCTGTGGAGGCTGTTATCCGCCGATCCAGTTTTACGTAGGTTGAAATCTCGCGTGGGGGTCGCACGATCCCCAGTTTCGCGTAGACTCGGTGGATTCCATATCCACGGTGTTTGTGGTTCCTCTCCCTCATAATCTGACGGGTCTTTCCTAAAAACGGGAAAAAAAATAGCAATGCGATCCTCATCAGCGTGCAACTCCACCATGGTCTAGATACCGGATGACCAAAGAGAACCTGCGACGTACCTCTTGACCATCCCTTCGAGACCCAATCCATTGTCCGACAGCTTTGTGTTCCAATAACTCGGCGAGGGCGGTTTCGGTATGCGCTTGTAAGGGTTGAAATTGGGCGGAAACCATCCCATGCCGGGTGCCCATGGCTGTTGTGAATTCTGCATGCTCGCTTGGGGGTTATACTGCCAGTATCCTGCGTTCCAACGCGGGTGTGCTGCCGCGTCGCCGGGCATCGGGGGTGGGCCTGGATAGCCTGGTGGAAAAACGACGTTGCCGCCAGGCGGCCAGCTGCCCGTCCATCCTTGAGGTGGTGGCGCTTGTTGGTGAGGCTGCATGAGTTGTGGATTTGGGTGCCATCCCTGGATAGATTGTGCGGTCATCGACGAGAGAAAATCCCAACGATACGACGTGCGCTAGTCAGCTGCGCAAGTGAGCATTGACCGGAGGCGTATTCAAGAGCCAAGACTCACAACTGACGATGGCTGGGTGACGATGGGAAGCTGTGTACTATGGCGTTGGCCAGCCACTAGCCTTCCAAGGACCCTGAAGATAACGTGCAAGGGGGGAGGCGCGTAAGGATGAGCGAGGGCTTAAGCGACCTTCTCCCTGAGCGAATAAATAGCCGTCGCACGTCTGTCCACGGAAGATACCCGGTCAATCCTGGCTAGACACTGCTAAGCAAATTTGGCTGTCCACAAGCCCCCGCGCACCGCATACTAATCGAGTCTGATCTTCCCGTACTGTTCCTAACGCGGCGACCAAAGGCAGGTGGATTAGAACAATGGCGAAACCAGACTAGTCTTTGTCTAAAGCAAGATTGATTGAGAAAATCAACAGTCCATACATATCAAAGTATCTAATACAGATGAGCAATTTCAAGATATATCGACGAGAACAGGGGTAATCTAATTCATCTAAGCACACGCTCCTTGATCCTTCCACGAACCAGAGGTATCTCCGGGAGTGTTAGACTGGGTCCACTGCACCGCACTCCACAGATGGTTATTGTAAGTGACAAGACTGCCGGAGGTATATGCAACCGTGCTCTGCCAAGCAGACACGCCAGTGCAATTCGCCTGATTGTTAATTGGCTGAGTACAAGTGCCTGAGGCGGCCCATTGGTCAGGGTGTGTAGCTGGTGCATTGTTATAGGTCCATTGTCTGGCTGTGAACAATTGGCCGTTGTAGATCACCTTGTCCCCACCATTATACTACGAGGGAGATGAGCACCAAATCTGAAGGATAGGGGCACGAGAGCACCCACCGCAATGAAAGCTTGCCACTGTTGAGCGCTATTGCAGCTTACGGTACCAGTACCAGAGGGCATCGGCACAGAGCTTAGCGTCTGTGAGGGGGTGCGACTCGGAATACCACTACCAGAGGGCATCGGCATCGAGCTTGGCATCTGTGAGGGGGTGCTTTTCGGAGTCGAAGACCCAAACGACACGAAACTGAATGTCGGCGTGGTGGACGCGTAGGTGTTGGTCGGAGAAGTGCCATTTGAAACACTGGTGCCGGTACCAGTCGGGGTCGTCGACAGCGCCGACGTCACATTAAACGACAACGAGCTCGTCGGCGTACCAGTAGCACTGGTCGTGTTGGTCGTACCGGTCGTACTGAGTGCACCGATCGTGCTAGTCGTACCGGTCGTACTGAGCGCACCGATCGTGCCGGTCGAACTAGCGGCCGTAGGCTGAGGCGACAAATACGTCTGTTTCGCACAGTTAGCTCAACATCGCAAACGACGCAACAGAAAGTCGCTTACAAAAGTGCCATCCCGTTGGACGACACCACCGCTGACAGCGGCGAATGACGACAAGATGGCCGCAAAAGCAAATAGGGTGGAGGGAATCATATTGACGAGGGGTTAAATGCAACAATAAAAAGGTAAAAAAACGTGTGTATGGGAGAGGAAGCCTGGGTGAAAAGTTTGTTCTGCGTCCTTTGACTCGACAACCCGCTCGTTCTTATACTGATCGCAAATGAATCAGCCACATCTAAGACCTGTACTGGGATTTGGGGGCCCCAAATCCCAGCACAGGTCTTACCCATTAATCAGCGAGGTCGGCGACATAGAATTTATCGCGTTCGTTCCCGAATCCCGAGGGGACCTACCATTTAATTAGGAGCCTGGACTAATGATTGCCTATTCATTCCTGGTTGAATTGCTGCAGCATGGATAGAAAATGAATCCGCGGACATGTTAGCGGTAAGCTATCATGGATATTGAGACGATGTGATATTGTCGATGACGAGGGCTGAACGAACCGTGTAAACATGTATGACCAAGGTCATCTTTAGAAAGTTAGACGGTGGAGCGCGCCCGCAGCTAGCTGCGGCGACATTGATGGCAGCCATAGTTTCCGGGAATTTATCAAAAAAAAAAGACACAGGTCTGACTGGAGAACGGCTAATTGAGTCCTTGCCTGTGTGAATGGCAACGAATGATGATATAGTGTGTCATAGGGGGTAGTGTCTGAGCGCGAAATGATCACGTGACTCATTAAGCCCCTTTCATCACTGAATTTGAAAAGTTTACCTATGTCATATATACCCTGCATTAACCACAACTTCATACGATACTCTTATCAAACCTTTACACAACAAGTCAAGTTCATTAGCTTACATGCTAAGTTTTTATATTTTCGTCCCATTCTATGATTCATTCCCAAAATGTATCATGTTATACCATGTTGAGTATAAACCAGTGATCAGCATAAGCCCCTTTCCGCAGGTGAACTTCACCTGCGGAAAGGGGCTTATGCTGAATGTCGTTACACGCTCAGGAAATTGAGTACAATCTACCCCCTATGACATACTATATCACCATTCGTTGCCATCCACACAGACCCGACTCAAGTGAAAAAAAGGGGACATGTACAGCAAGTTACAACAAATATTTACGCCATATCTTTTCATGCTGTGTCAACTTTTTTCCAAACCTGTCCCCTAAAGGGTCCAGGAATAGCCTCTGCCCTCGACTGACGTAGTCGACGCAAACAAGATATCCATGAACCCACGTCCGCAGGCCACTGTGGGCCGTAGTGGAAACCGATAGACACAGGGTCCTTGCTTATCCTACGGCGAGAACTCTCCTATCCTTTAGTCGTCGAAGGAGAGCAAACGCGCAGTTGACTCGGGACGCCGGCCTTTGTGTCTCTAGGACCCCACCAAGAAGACCTTCCCTTTATCATCGACTTTGATGCTGTCAAGATTGACCTGCGGCAATTTCTTGACTGACAGAACCGTCTCTTTCAGCCCGTTTTCCGAGAGCCTGAGCTGACCACCGTGCGGGGTTAATACAGACCGAAACATCAAGGGTAGGATCGGATGGATGGAAGATCAGACGTGTCGTTTGCCGACCACGTGTTAGGAGTGTCGTCAACCGGTTGGATTGAAAAGATGCTAGCCCATGAGCACTCTATTGTGCCTGGCACTGATCGGCCGCATACCGGTCACGTTGAGCACATGGGTCACTGACAGGAAGAACTTGTCGCTGTTTGTCTCTCGGAGACACAGAGCGGCAAACTCTGGGACGAGGTGAACAAGTCAGGGACTGTTTCCGTACTGAATGAAGAGGCAGATGAGATCTGCAGTGACCAATGCGGAGCAAAGGGAGGAGGGGTGTAAGGCAAGAGCCAACTATTGCGGGCCAAGAAGCAAGCAGAACCACGATCAACAAGGACCAAGTCCAAATGAGTCCGTTCACTCACTACCGTCCGGAGGCAATCCTTCCGATTAGACCCATCGACACAATAGTCCCGGTGACAGTGATCAAGCGAGCGGACAACAGAAAATATCAGTAAGAAGTACAACCCGTTTGAGATGACAAGGAAAGAACATTATTCTGTCATGTGATAAAGAACCGTTCGACCGGCGATCATGGATGATGTTACTAACATGTGATGCACCCATGTTGCTAGGGAGCAACGAAGGTCTTCCCTACGATGCAAGCGACAAGGCGCGAAGTTCCGATGAACCCACTAACGGATATCGCCATCGGCTGTGGGTAGGTTTGACGATGTGGAGTCGAGCGTTCCGTAAGATCTCGTTGGTTCGGTAACAAGGTACAACTCCTTCGAGTTGCTCGTGCATGTGGGCAGGAATGATTCTCCCAATCTTGGCGGAAATCCGTCAGTCTGAATTTGTTTCATAGGACAACAGATCCATCGAGTGACATATCGGATATGACATGTGGCTATCATTCGTGGAAACATACATTTCTGTTCTCGTTTCAGCTTCGAGGAGAATATGGATTGATGAGCAGGGTAGGGTGTCCAGAAGATCGTTTATTTGTAGTGACGGATTGCAAATCGAGGTACAAGAAGCTTTCCGACCGAAAACTTGATCAAAGCTCGACTTTGCCCGTCACTACCATAGCGGTCAGAATATATACCGTTCCAAAAGGCTCCTCTTGGAGCGATCGCTGCACAAGAATGTCGCATGAGCATCAAAGTTGTGCCTTGCTGGGTACTGGGAAGAATCTTCGTAGCATGATGCACATGTTGGTCTTCTATAGAGACCACGATGATGTAGATAAACTCACGTGACAGATCCCTAGACAATTCATACTCTGAAACGCTCAAGCCACTTCCGAGCATGGAGAATCGGGGGCCCAACTGCCCAGTTTACGACCATGCCACCAAAGGCCTGGTCTACCGCCAAAAAACGCGACTTTGGCTGTCGAGGAACCGCTGGAAGGGCTTCGTTCCCAACAAAATGCTACCGGTTTCACGAGATGAGCAAGCGTTGGGTTAGGGTAGACTGTGCATATTTCTGTATCACCTGCGGACGAGGGGGTTGTGCTGGATTGTGGTGATGAGGAAGAGCAAGGGAGGTGAATGAGAAGGAAAGGAACCGTCGATCGGTATACGTGCAGGACAGTCGACTGCGAGAAAGGACTCTCCGAAAGGAGGAGCGCGACAGTGGGGAACCCGTCTGAAGCTGCGGGTTCGTCTGCAAGAGATGACGACGGAAGAGCGAGTGTGGAGGACCTGGAACGGAGGTGCCATACGCCCTCCATTTCCCGTACATACTTGGGACTGAACTTTTTCTTTTCGGCCTTGCACTGTGCGAGGACGCGGAGTCGCCTTCGCAAGAGACCATCCGTGTCCGGCAATGCAGCTGTGCGACCAGCGTCGTCGTGTTCCGCCGCAACGGGGAGCCACCACCACCCGACGAGGTCGATCCCGCCGTCTGACCTGCCACCGACGCGTCGAAGGGCCATCGAGAAATGAGTGCTCAACAACTGAAGAGAGCGCTGTTCGAACGCTGCTCCACGGTGCACAGCGGAGAGCCTGAAAGTCTGCCCGCTCATCGCCAACGACGACGACGACGACGACGACGACGAGGGGTCGCATCAGAATGGGGGGTCGCACGGACGTTTCCGGCACTCTCCGAGTCGGGTTCACAGCGTCTGTCTGTTCGTCCCCGCCATGTCCTAGTGCGTTTCGTCGTTTCGCCCTACGACGAGCAACGTTTTGCTGATGGCTCGTGGACAGCGTCATCTTTGGCCGCAGCATCAAAAATGAGTACCTCACGCTTGGTACGCTCTTCACTGTCGGCGCAACCGTGTTCGCCTTGAAGGGTGGAAAGAAAGACGCTGCCGCTGCCAGCAAGCCTCTAGCAGAGCGGGTCAAAGACGCGGTGCCTATCAAGGCAGAATCCAGGTGTGTTGCGCTCGTTTCCAGCTGATGATACACGACTCATTTACGGGCCAGCGAGGAAGAAGAATTGTAAGTGTACCGTGTTGCATTACATGGGTCGCTCTGTACGATGTCCTCTGACACGTAGGATGAACAGCATCAAGAACTTTGTTGCAGAGGCAGAGAAGGAGAGCGGAGGGTCATCACATCGCTAAGCCCGTCCCCGGATGTACTAGAGTTTCAGTGACACTGCCAATATATACCTCGAGACACCCGATGCGCGCCGTCTACGTTGCCATTCTCACCAGTGATTTATATAGCGGTAGTAGCTGTGAGACATTCTTTATCCGAGACTTCACTCCTTCGTTGACGACCTTATGAAAACCCTGCCTTCTCCTCCCGACTCGCCCGCACCACTCGCCGCGCTCCTCTCCCCACCGACATCCCCCACCTCTCCCAGAACGACGCCGCGTATACGTCCCAAGGTTCGCTCACTAGGCAACATCCCATCCCTGACCAACCCCGAGCGACATGCGAAGAGCCTGTCCTCTTCTTTCTCCGTCGTGAACACCAACCCGGACTCGCCCCGCTCTCAAAACAGGACGGTCGCACCGGTGAACACACAGCGTGCAGTCGCTGGCAAACGGAGAAAGCCGTCGATCGCCTATTACACCCCTTCCTCGCCCTCCCCGTGGGACCAACGACCGCGATTGCACAGAACGTCGTCATCAGGCCCTCGTGATGGGGAGCCTGCTGTGGCGAACGGAGAGGGGGACGTGTCACAGAGGTCCAGTCTCGTGTTGGGCTCGCCCCCGACCCGTGAAAGCGTGCGTTCCTTGGATGGAGTGAACGCTAGGGAACGAGAACCTTTGACACTGGTCGAAAAGTAAGCCTTTGTTTTGTTTAATACAGGCTATGGGTGTAACGATCTGCACTGTATCACGTCCAATACGTTCCTCCTTGTCTCACTCCAGATTGATGTGGTACTAATCTTTTCGTGTCTTTGGTATCCCTCTCTCGCGCGGTCTTTGCCCATCGTCTGCGTCCCTTGCGTTTACACGTCTCGTCAACGCACTGCATTCATTTTTACCTTCACTTCCTCCACTGACCCTGGACCAGACACGCAGATCTGTTGCATTTTATTGCACAGAAAGAGCGAAAATGTCTCGAGCTGCGTGACCAACTCGCCGCACACGAAGAAGACTTGTCAGATCGTGAGTAGCTCCGTTCTTTCTCTGCCTATTGCCATATCGATTTTTCATACATGCTCTTAACGACCAAATATCTCATTGATCCACTATTCCCAGTCAAGCGCAAATGGGAACGCATCGTCAATCGCGGTTACGATCCTCTCTCGAACCCACCCGCCAGCCTCGGCGGCGTCGCCCTCGACGGACTGAAAGAAAGCGTTCGTATCATCGCCGCAGGCTTTAGCGATCTCGGCGGGGCCATCCAAGAGCTCGAATCTAGTGACGAAAACAACTCTAAACCCCGAACCCTCACCCACCCACCGCACGAACATCTTCAGACTGGCCCCACGCCTTCTGTCCAAGAAGTTGGGCACGCCTCGGGCCAAGTGCTTGAAGCTGAGGAGGGGGAGACGATGGCAACCGCTCCATCTCTTTCCCGCGCTGGCAGTCTCAGTCGTCGGATCCACAAACGGGCCTCGTACGTCCCCGCAAAGGAGCTGACGACGGCACCCATGGGCACGTTCGCCCCGCCCTCCGCTCAGAAACATAAACCAGCCGACCTTGACGTAGGCATGTCGCTCGTGCTGGCTCCCAAACCCACGTTGGTGTTACCACTCTCGGGGAGTGTAAAGCCTGTCTCAGCCAGACCCGCACTCAAATCGCCTGTGCTGGGGTCGGCATGGACCGCTGTGCCTATGAATGGGGGACCAATGTCATCCTGGGTGGATAGTATGGGGAAGAAATTAAGCGAACTGCAAAAAGGTCAAACGTACGTTGTCGTCCTTGGTCCAGCCGAGGGGTTTCCTGTTCGTCTACCTCAGACCCTTTTTTTTTTGCCTCTTCTATTATAGATTCTCCAAGAGCCAGAAACGCGCGTCGTTGCTTTTCGCGGGGGTCTCCAACACGATCACCTCTGCCCTCTCGCCCGGACCCATCCCTACCACACCTGCACCGGCCCCGACGACGACGACGTCACGCATCCCATCCTCGACGATACCCCCTTCGACGTCTCCTGTGCCGACCAAATCATCTTTAATCACAGTGCCACCTTCGCCTCAACCCCAACCCCACCTGCAATCCCGACCGCATCCACCTCGTAGAACGACGATAGATTGGTTGGAAGACGACCAGGAACAATGGACGGGCGGTGCGCTGTTGATCCCCGATTCAAAGCAACAGTCTCTGCCTGTGCGTACGACGGGCATGGTGGTCGAGCGGGGAGTGGCGGGTACCACTTCCGCTGCCACTGCCCTGTCCTCTTTTGATGACGACGATTGGAATTGGTGAGCGCTCGGAAAAGGTAAAGTGGGGTTCACAGATAAACGAGGAAGAGATGGTGGAGCATGCACGATATGGATAATATCCGCGATCAAGAATAAACTGCCACGAATTTTGATATGTCATTGCGTCTCCTGTTAAACCTCGGTGAGCCGCGATGAGACATTGTGTATTTGTTGGACGACTTATGTATGGGATGTATTGTTTGCTGGCTTTATCATTGCCCGCTTGAGTGCAGGCTGCCCATGAAAACACTTTATTTCTGTCGCTCCACATACCCAGAAAAATTATAGACAATAGTTCTTGGTGAGGACCGAAAAATGATAGTCTCGAACGGGTCGAGCTTGGGAGACAAAATGCGGCTATAACAAGGTCACTAGATTCCATCAGCTGAAACGTGAGACCGGTTTCGAGGCTGGGCACTCCGTTGGCATAGACCCCCCTAAGCAGACTTGCCTTGACCACTCAGTCTCAGTCCACTGGTCCTTCGTCCGAAAGGGGGGTTACTCAAGCCTGTGCACTACGCTGACAGTTATCTGACATTGAACTTTAAATCTCCGCGTCGCGATAAAAGGTCTAAAAGCTTTTATTCGAATTAAATATTGTCTATTTCACCATGTCGTTTCGTCTCGTCATCGTGCGGTCGCACGCCGTACTTGATTCTCCACCATAGCGCCGCCCGTATGTTGGAGCCAGCGTAACCCATAGCGAGATGCCACAGTTCTGGCTCTCGCTTTTGCTGCTATCTGCCCCGCTCAACCTCGTATACGGCGACACATACCCATTCACCTTATTCTCAACACCCAATCTCCCCCTAGAACCACCACTCTTTCCTGAGACTGACCCTTTATACCCTCCTCCTGTCAGCCCCGACCCGGTCGTCGTGCCCGACTTCGCACCCGCATGGTCTATTGCGTATTGCAAGGCTCGAACACTGGTCCGTGTCTCCTCTCCTCTAGATCACGACCTCGCCCTTATCTATCTTGTTATTCCTGGCATTTTTTTCTGTGTTGTAGATCTCCAACTATACAGTCGAGCAAAAGGTTAACATTACTACTGGTGTTGGCTTCGCGGGTGGACTCTGTCAGGGAAATATTCCCTCAGTTGTTGACTTCCCCGGTCTCTGTCTTCAGGTAGGTTTATTCACGATGTCTTCAAGGCCCTTTCTTCACGCACCCGGAACAGGATTCACCCCTTGGGGTCCTTCTCACTGAGCTTACCACCTCGTTTCCAGCAGGCATTACTACCGCGTCGACGTGAGTAGCTCCAACTGCCGTCTCGCTGCAGCGGGTCTCAAGTTCGCTGCTATAGATGGAATCGCACTTTGATCCGGGCACGTGGACTCGCGATCGGCCAGGAATTCAAAGCCAAGGGTGTTAATATCGCCCTTGGTCCTATGATGAACATGGCGCGCCTTCCTGAAGGTGGACGCATCTGGGAAGGCTTTGGTGCTGACCCGTTCCTTACTGGAGAATCCGCCTATGAAACCATTCTCGGCCTGCAAGCTGCTGGTGTCCAGGCCACCGCCAAGCATTATGTTAACTAGTTGAGTTGTCTCGAGGTTTGACATATTTATTGATTGTTTACGCTTTATACGACAGCGAGCAAGAATATATGCGTACCCAACAATCATCCAATGTCGATGACCGGACCCAGCATGAAATATACGCGCACCCATTCATGCGTTCTGTAATGGCTGGCGTATCAGCAGTTCTGTGTAGCTATAGTCAGTGATATCCATCTGATGTGATCGCGTTCTAACCTCTTGTTAAGACCTTATCAATGACACATATGCCTGCAACAATAACAAGACCTTGAATGATATACTCAAAAGGGAGTATGGTTTCCAGGGCTGTAAGCACCTTTTGGTTCACAACAAGGTCGAATACATGTGCTCAAACGCTGACAGTTGTTATGTCGGATTGGTCTGCAACGATGAGTACACTGTCAGCCGTTGCCGGACTTGACGTCTGTGCAATTCGACCCTCTGCTCCGGGATGCTTGTTGATGTCATTTGTACAGATGACTATGCCCGGAGACATCACGTTTGGCTCAGGCACCTCCTATTTCGGTGGAAACCTGACCGCGTATGTTTTGAATAACACCATCTCATTGGCCCGCCTCGATGACATGGCCACGCGAATTGTTGCTGCATGGTACTACATGCACCAGGATCAAGACTATCCGCAGGCGACCGTCAACGCCTGGAATACCAATGATCCTATCAACCAGCAAGTCAATGCTATGAGCGATCACGTTAACGTTGCCGGGCAGGTCGCAGTTAGTGGTATTGTTTTACTTAAGAACGAAGGTGTATTGCCCTTGAAGAAGCCCAAGAGTCTCGTCTTGGTTGGAAGATGCCGCACCACCCGACCCTGGCCCCAACCAGAATCTAGCCGCGGGTGGTGACCCAACCGGGCTCCTCGCCGTGGGATGGGGAATTGGGTGTGTGTAGTTCATTAACTCGATTTTCGCGGGCTTGCTGACTTCATCCACAAAATGGATAGGCTCACATATCTTGTTTCTGTGAGTCGAATATCCTAAGCAGGAGTTTCTTTTTTCTGATGCTGGTCCAATATTTTTCTGTCAGCCCTACGAAGCCATTCAAGCTCGCGCCAGAGTTGATCAAACCATTTTGTCATGGGACTTTGACAACTGCGACCTCGACAGGGCAGCTAGTACAGTCGCTGATCGAGAGGTCGCCATCGTTTTCGTGAACGCTAACTCTGGAGATGTATGACATCACGATCTCGACCCATTGACTTATCGCTAACTTCCAGTGTAGGGGTATATTACGAATCAGCCAACTGCAGGTGACAGGAATAATCTCACTGCTTGGCACGAGGGGGACCAACTCATCCTCGCTGTTGCCGCCCAAAATAACAACACCATCGTCGTTACAAACAGCATTGGACCTCTCATTCTTGAACCTTGGGTTGAGCACCCCAATGTTACCGCTGTCGGTGTTCCTCAACGTAAATGTCTTTTCGTTATCTCTGACTCGTTGATCTAGATTGTTTGGGCTAATCTTGGTGGAAATGAAGCCGGCAATGCAATCGCAGATGTTCTGTATGGGGATCGGAATCCATCTGGGCGCTTGCCATACACGATCGCCAGGAACGCTAGTGATTACCCTGCTCAACTCGACTTGGGCGGGGACGCGACTGGCATCCTGCAGGTCAACTATACGGAAGGGTACGTTCTTTAACCCATCCGCCCGACGACGCGTCGTGCTTATCAAGTCCTTCAGGCTTTTCATTGATTATCGCTGGTTTGATGCTGTGAGTGAATAAATAACAAATAACTGACGTTTCACACATGGTTTTCCAGCAAAACGTCACCCCCCGCTATGAATTTGGTTTCGGCTTGAGTTACACGACCTTTGAATTCTCTAACCTCGCAATTACTGCCATTATCTCCACGGATTCCCCAGAGACAGCGCTCATCGACAACTGGGCTGCGGGAGGCGCCACCCCCATCGCTGAAGGTTCATCCACGGCTCTGTGGTAAATGACTTTGTTCTCTGGTCAAAAGTATTTTATCTGACTATTCTTTTTTCCTCGCCGCTAGGCTTCACATGCCTGCATTCCAGGTGACATTCGATGTGGCGAACACGGGCTCCTGTTATGGTGGCGAGGTCAGCCTAGATCTCGTTTCCCCTCCTGGTTGTTCAGGTCTAACAGGCTGGCGCGTCTCTTCTCTTTTTCAGATCCCTCAACTCTATGTGCACCATCCTGCATCGGCGAATGAGCCCCCCTCTGTATTGAAAGGGTTCACCAACATTGAGCTCTCGCCAGGCCAGACGAGTCAGGCGTCGATCACGCTTTCGCGGCACGACTTGTCGATCTGGGATGTCGTCCGTCAGGGATGGGCCAAGCCAGACGGAACGATCACGTTCTCGGTTGGTGCGAGCAGCAGGGACTTCAGATTGAACGGTACTATCCCTCTTTGAGGCTGCTGTTGGATATGCGAGCGCGCAACGGCTACGGTAGTTACCGATACTGTATCAAGCACGATTCCTTTTTTTTCCTTCCTTTCTTTGGTGATTGCGCATTCAACCGTCTTGTCCAGCAAACATTGATGTTGACTGAGGAGAATACAAAATGGCATCTACCTGCTCCCAGTCGCCTTTTTCATCTGTGCAACAATCCTGTCGACCTCCGCGATATGCTTGTCTGATAACCTCTGAAACTACATGCAAATGTGTGATATCTTCCAACACGGGTCACGACGACAAGTCGACTCACCTCTGCGAGTTCCACCGAATGTTTTTCGTACTTGCCCTTTTTAACACTGGCCTGGTGCTGCTTGCGGATCTGAGCACGCACGTCTTCTGCCATTCGGCTGGCGGTAGAAAAAAGTCCATTTCGAGCCTCGACCGTCGGTCTAGGCAGCCATTAGCGGTGCCACGGAATACATCCGAAAAGGGGGCCCACTTAGGTATTGGTATCTTGAGCGTCCGTGAATCTAACCGTTGAGGGACGATATTCGGTAGCTTTGCAGCATAAATCGCCTGTTCGACCGCCTTCGTATTCTACTAAACACCCGTGAGGCAACCAAAAAAAAAAAAAAAATGAAAAAAAGGGACCGTCACGAACATGTTCGTCAAACACGGTCACGATCAGCATGGACCCGTCCTTGACGCCAACGGTCGCCACCTCCTCGAGTTTGGCTGCTTGACCGGGCCGCGTTGAGATGTAGACTGGCGAGAGCAGGGCAGGTGTGACGCGTCCGCTCGCGCGTGTCTCGAACGCAGCGACTTCTTTGCGGAACCAGTCGACAGTAGAGGACATCTTAGATTCGGCCTTGGCGTACTCTCCCCGCGCCTCCTCCGACTCGAACAGTTGTTGGGAACCTGGAACGAAAGACGCGGTAGACCTGGTTTTTGCCTTGGAGGCGTACGTGCGGGATACCGGTAAACGACGAGCAGCGCTCAGCTGGAGAGCAAGAAGACGAAGATGGCGAGGGCCAACGTCGGCGAACCACCTCGTGCCAGTTTGACGTGCCAGCTGTCGAAGGCTGAGAGAGAATGACATGTTCTGTCACGAACCGCTTTGCAGAACTTGCCTTACTTTGCTTCTCCTAAAACAGAAATGCCCCTGTCTCTACTACCTAGGGTAGGAGCACCTCGTATCCTACATCTCCAGTGCTGTGGGCAGTATGTACGGTTGCCTGTCTAGGTCGAAACGTAATCAAGGTGCTAGTGCTACAAAATCCTCTAGTCGTCCTTCCAATGTCTACGGAAACCGCTTGCACAGACCATCATATATCAAAAAGATGATCGCACTGCTCGGTATGGACCTCGCCACGGTGATCCCACATCCCGCATAAAACCCACGTGTCCCCTGCGCCCTGTACAGCGCCTTGGCCGTACCCAAAAACGTGGGCGGAGCAACGCCCTTACCGCGCGGTCGCAGCTCCTCCTCTGTCTGCATCGCACTCTTGACCGTGTCCGCTGGGAAGAGCGAAAAATTGAATACGGCCCCTGCGCAGGCCCCAGAGATGGCCGACTCCCAGGGGAGAATCTCTTTTCGAGAGAGAGGCGTGCCCGTAACTCTCGCCCGTCGTTGGATGAGCTGCGTGCCCACGAATTCTTTGCATGTGAACCAGGCAGCACCACCGCCTGTCTCCCGGATGAGAGTACCCGTTTGACCAAGCCAAAGTCCGCGGAAACCATCGTTGCGGACAACAGACGTGAGAACAGCGATGGGACCGGGAAGTGTTTGGGGTTTGATAGCTATCGGCGTGAGAGTGGCGACAGGTGCTCCAGAAGGTGGTGATTGAGCAGACGCCGCAGAGACGTCCACAGCAAGCATCTGGACTTGCATTTTACATTTTACGAGCTCTATGGGGGTCCTAGAGCGACAGGTTCAACGAAAAGAAAAGGTTACGAGCGCGAGTAAGAAACGTACAGGACAAAGCTCGTGACTGCGCCGGCGCCAGCACCGGCGATTGCGAGTTGAGGAATCGTGAGATCTCGGGAGGGCGGATGGTCGGTGACCCATCGCATGGCATGCTGTAGCTGGCTATACGACACGAAGAGAGACGCATTTTCCGCCATGGCACCCACAACTGGGGCTGGTAATCCCTTTGACGGAATCCATCAGGCCACATGCCTGAACACACGAGGCGCACACAACGCACGCGATAGAGTCCCCGTATACCTTCGGTTTGAAAAGTGCGGACGAGACAGTCGATGGGTCCGTTGAACCTTGCGGTAGCATCCAGTACTTGAGACTGGAGCCTGACTTTGGTGAGATCAAACGGGTGCTCGAATACCTTGGAGGTCATGCCTGCGATCTATGTATGTCGGTGTGACGACAGTCGGCTTTCTCAATACGCGAATACGCACGCTTCCAAAGGTGATGTCCTTGAGCGCACGTACGGCGGGCGAGACAGCGCGTGTGTCGTCGTCGGTCATGGCGGCGAGGCAGAAAAAGCTGATGGTGAAAGTCGAAGTCAGCGTGCTACTGCATTCTTTGAGACCGGTCCTGTAGACAGCTGTGAGCAGAAAACGCGGCCACGCGCCTCGGATCCGTACTAGTCGGACTTCGGGATTCACCTACCGGACGAGCAGCGTCCCCTGCTGTTTTTTTCCTAGGTTTGCCATTCAACCTCGTGGTTTGCATTCAGGTGCATGTCATTTTTTAAAATTCTTTGGGATCGGGCGTCAGGCCCATTAAAAAAAGATATCAGACCTATAGTTAATGGAACTGTAAGGATGACTATCCATACACCATTCCGACACAGCTATTCTTTCGTTTCCGCAGTGAGTGTTTGTCTGCCAATCCTTCATCCTCAGGCCTAGAGGTTTGCAGCCATCGCCTTCACTTCAGCGACGACCTCCTTCAACTTCACTTCACCCTCCTTCATAACATCGAATTCCCATCGTCCCTCTGGGGCAATGTCTATAATAAGATTCGGATCTGGAAGGATGCGACGTGGGGTGA
>JBBPQW010000563.1:0-17070 GCA_038092695.1 Boletus rubropictus
GATTGTGAGGATCGCATCCTTGCCCTGAGACTCTGGCAAAGGACCGATGATATCGACGGATATGATTTCCCAAGGGGAAGAGGGTATTTCATTCGGTGTGAGCATAGTATGGGCGGGGACCATGCGGTTTTTTGCTTTCTGACAACGGTCACATCCTTGGACGTAGGTCTCGATGTCTCTCCTCATGGTAGGCCAGTGATAGCGCGTCATAACTAGATCGTGCGTTCGGCGAGCTCCGGGGTGACCAGCAATGGGGTGATCGTGGTTTTCTCGTATTATCTGTTCGTGAAGCTCTTTAACCCATGGTACGTATACGAGGTTCTTCCATTGTATGAGACCGTTCTCTTTGGTCCAAAAGGATTTATCTTTTTCTAAGCCTTCGGTCGCATACTTTTCGGCACGATTCTGGTACTGAGCAATTTGTGACTATATACTGGACCATTTCTGTGCTCGAATTTCCAATGCTTTGGGTGAAAAGTAAGATGCCCATTGTTGCACCTTGATTTCAGCAGATTGTGGAGCGAAAAGATTATCCGGTAGCAGTATCTTCTGCTTGTTGTCAGACTCTACCCCCTTTTCATAATCTGGCCTCCTGGACAGAGGATCAGCGGGGTTTGTCTTGCCTGATCGGTGTTTGATATGGAAATCATATTCTTGAATAATTTGTTGCCATCAGGCTTGACGGTGAGAGAGGTCGACCGGTTTCTTGAAGTACTCCAGGTTTTTGTGATCTGCTAGAACCTCAAACAGGTGTTTAGCACCAAGTAGGTATTGGCGCCACTCTTTCAACGTGTAAATAACCACTAACATCTCTAAATCGGCGGTATGATAGTTACATTCAGCGTCGTTGAGAGATCGCGAAATAAATGCTACAGGATGCCATATTCCTCCTTGGCATTGCGATAGGACAGCTCTGATGCCAATTCCCGACCTGTCAGTCTCCACTCTGAATGGATCATCGTCATTCGGCATGGCAAGAGCGGGTGCGGTTGTCAACATCTCTTTGAGCGTGTCCATTGCCTTTTGGTGCTCTTTGGTCCATTTGAACTCCTTTTGTTCAGATGTGAGTGCATTGAGAGGACGAGTGATCTGGGCAAAATTTTTAACAAATCGCCTATAAAAGTTGAGAAAGCTAAGAAACTCTCATAGCTGTTTGCGCGTCTGGGGGACCGGCCATTCCTTGATTGCTTGGACCTTTTTTGGCTCCATCTTCACCTTATCCTGTGACACAATTATTCCAAGGAATTCCATTTCCTGGACTTCAAAATTGCATTTATTGTGTCTTAGGTACAGGTGTTTCCTACAGAGTATCTCTAGGACCTTTCTTACTATCCTCCTATGTTCCTCCAGCGTCTTTGTGAAGATCATGATATCGTCTATGTAGACTATTATGACACCTTGGTCAATTAGATCTTTGAAGAGCAAGTTTATCATAGTTTGGAAAGTAGCGGGCGAATTCATCAGCCTGAAGAACATCATGAGTGGCTCAAAGAGCCCTCAGTTCATGTGGAAGGCAGCCTTCCATTCATCTCCATCAGCCATATGGACGTTGTTGTAACCCCATCTGACGTCGAACTTGGTGTAATATTTAGCTTCTTTCAACTTGTCAACCAATTCATTGATTAGGGGTAGAGAATATTGATTTTGCACAGTTATGGTGTTCAACTTTCAATAATCCTGCATGGGGCGGAGGCGTCCATCTTTCTTCTTGATAAAGAAGAATGCTGAGGCGAAGGAACTCTTGGAAGGTCTTATTCGTCCCGACTTCAAATTCTCTTCAAGGAATGCATCAAGCTCTTTCTGCTCTCCTGGACCTAATGGGTACATCTTACAATTGATAGTATGATCTCCAGGTAGGAGTTCGATAGCGTGGTCCCATGGTCGTCGTGGTGGCAGTTCGTCAAATGACTCTTTCGTGAATACATCAGCGAAGTCGTGAATGTAGCTTGGTGCTGCTTCCTCAAAGGTTTTCTTTTTCTTTGTCGTGTACTCCTTAGCAGCAATATCAGTGGCTGTATTTCTCAAATACCACTCGAGATCTAGCTGGAACAATCGTTCGCCTTTGGAGTACTTGACTTTCATCTCGTCATCCTCATCCTCATCATCCTCGAGAGCAGGCATGTGATCGTTTTCACACTTGAATTTGATGTGTCCGGTTGGCCAATCTATTTTGGGATTATGGAGGCGCAACCAGTCATATCCGAGGAAGATCGGGTTTGCTGACAGTTTCGTCACTGCTAAGGTAATTCTTTCGCTGTGATCTAAGATTCGGAGTTCTACTACCACAAATTCGGTGATGCTTCCACCCTTGTTTAATGATCCATCAGTATTATATACCCGAATGGGACAGGGGAGCTTCATAGTTCTCAGGCCTTTTTCTTTGACAAACTGAGCATCAACTGATGATCTGGTACATCCTGAGTCTATAAGAGCCTGCAACTGTATTTCACTGCCATCGTCTGTCTTTATACTGGCAGGTATTTCTAAGCTACTACGAGGTCTCTTTCGACGTTTGGATGCTTTCTTAAATCGTGGTTTCTTCTACAGGTTGCGAAGCACCCAATAGGACTCTTCCTCCGTCATGTTTCGGAGGTGTGTAAGTAAATCCCGGTTAACCTCTGGTCTTCGTTCATTGTGTATGAAAGACTGAAGATGATCAAGCGCACGCTTTTGATCTGTTCCTAGCGCTTGTCTTCTGATTCATCTTACTGACCAGGGATCTACTGTATTGAGCCATGACTGATGACCACATTTTCAGATATCCGTACTTCCAAAGCCTTTGTTGTCTCACTCGGTTGAATCTTCAAATTGGCTGACTTCCATAACTTCTGGTCTTTGAATTTTTTCAATGATGAGTTGGGCAATTCGGTCCTTAGCATTGACCTTAAAATCTCTATCTGAATGATTGAAAAGGAGAATCTTTATCTCCCCCCTGTAGTCGGAATTGATTACACCGGCTCCGACGGCTATCGAGTTCTTAACTGCAATGCCAGAATGGGGTGCAATTCAGCCATAATGACCGGGCTCAATCAACACATGAGTTTTCGTGGATATTACAGCCTGTCCACATGCAGGGACTGTCACTTCTTCTGATGTGTACAGATCTAACCCAGCCGCACCTGGGGATCCTCGTAAGGGAAGTGGAATCATCTGGTCGTCTCTGACCACCTCAAGGAAACCTCTAGACTTAGCCTTAGCTGATGCTTCCTCTGCACCAGTGCTCAGCAATGTAGGGTTCCAATCTTTTGTGAGCAGTTTCTTAGGCAGCTTGCTGGCCTTCTTTCCCTTTACTGGTGGGAACACTGTACGACTGTCGGGAAACTCGATCTGACATTGGTCCTTAATGTCCATAACTGGGGCATCCTCTTTTGCCACCATGTTCTTGGACTTGTTGTCTTTCTTTTGAGTGGCAAACAAAACCACTATCGCGCCAGAGGGAAGTTCTATCCTTGAATTCCCAATGATGTTGTCTACCTCTTCAGACTTAGGGGTAGACGTGCCTTGGCTTTTCTTTTTTGGTGGAGCGGACAACCACCGTCTTGCCTGATGGGTACTCGATATGCGGTACACCAATCAGATCTTCAACTTCTTCACTTGAATTATAGAGTGAAAGAACACTGTATCTATTTTGGTTACTAATAGGTACAGGTTTAGGGGTAACTACTATTGCAGGTTTGGGCTTGTGGTCCCTGCACGGCCACGGTTTTCCACACTTTGCACATTCTACTTGAGGACCTTGTCCATCAGAGGAGGTGGAGGAGGCAGGACTCTCCTTCTTTGCCTTGGTTGTCCTTGGCGCTCTGCACTCAGCAGCAGGCAGCCTGGTGACGTCCTTGGCCTTTTTGGACTGTTTGGGGGTTGCCCAGTCCTGGGCAGTGGCAATGACTGCCAGCTTTTCAAGAATTCGCGAGAGAAGCGAAGACATTTCACTCTCTGAGTCAGAATTCTCAACTTCCACCTCAGTGGAATCGGGGGTTTGTTCGTATGTGATACTAGAGGCGAAGAAGGCGGCCATCTTGCTCGAAGAGAGCGTACTAGTGGCTGCATACATATCGGCCTCTTGTACCGGGGGTTCGGGAATATAAAGTGAAGCGCATGATGGCACTGTGACAAAGGTTTTGCCAGATGATGTTGACTCTTCATCGTTGGCGTCGGAGTTAGTAGCACTAACCGCAGCTACAAAGGTGTTGGACGAGAGTGGAATGTCTTTGTCCTCTTCATCATCGTCCCATGTATCGTGGGCGATGGGTGCGCAAGCCTCTTTATGAGTGCGGCTGTGGGTGCGCTTTGAATTGGGGTTTTGGTACCTAAGTACCACGGCATCAAGAGATGTTTCGTCCAAAGTGGACACAAAGGACTGGCCAGTATAGACCCTATGGCCAGAGGGGAGGATTACGATGGCCATTTTGTTTTAGCAGATGGCTAGGCTGCTGAATTGAAGCTAAAATGGAGGGGGCGCAACAACCGAGGAACATCAAAGTGTCTCAGGTTCGAAGGCGGAAGGAAGGGATCGCGATGTCCGAGCACCTAGAGTCTTAGTATGACTCCTCTAGATCAGGACCGAATGCAGGAATGTAAGGGAAGAAACTCGGTTTTCGTCAATGGACTCCTCGAGGCTTCTTCTTACCACTTGAGAAGTAGATGGCGACCATGGAACACAGTTCTTATAGACCAGAACTGAGAAGACTCAGTAGATGCTCAAAGGCGGTGTCGTACTACCGAATAACGCTCGATAATGCGCCTAGTCTTAACCAAAATGGACTAGGAACAAGGGGACGAGGTGTCCAGCTTCTAGAGAGAGGCGCGCTGTGCAAATGGTGGCAGTCCCAAACTCAACCAGATAACGGTGGTTTACCATCATTTGTCAAGTGAATGAGCGCTGAGCACTGTATGTAATGGTCGATGCGGGTAGGTTACCCGAAGAGGGATGCTACCTGGAATGTGGGAGGTTGACTTTGTGCGAAGTGCACTCAGTCGGGAAGTGGCAAGAACAGGTAGATAAACTTATCTACAGAGTGCCTAACAGCAGAAGGAACTATCTCCTGAGTTAAGGATTAGGGATAGGTGAAAGTAGGGTTGAGGGTTTGAGCGTGAATGCCTTGACAGCGCTATGAGAACTAGCCAACTCTAGAGTAGAGCAACTAGGCGAAGAAGTGTGCAAGCTTGAGAGGGCGGATGCAAAGTGCAACCATTGCGCTCTAGGGTTCTGAGGAGGAGCTAAGGGCTTGACTCGCTCTCAAAGGTGATAACATGAAAAGCTGAGATGGTAAGCTGTTCGCCGTGGACAACAATGAGCAGTAGAGAAAAGATAAGCTTGATATTATATCAGGATCACTCTACAAAGTGTAGAGGCCTAAAGTGATGAATACCAAGCTTAGGGAAAAGAGGTACAAGGTACACTACCGACTACTTATATACTACATGAGGATGCGCACAGACCAGTCTAGGGCTGGCATGGAATATGCTAGAAGGTTCCGATAAGATTGTGGCTGTGTGATAAGATAAGATAAAGGAAAAGATACGATCGTATGGTACAAGGACAATAAAGGGTTCTGACATGGGCGAGAGACAGGTTGCCCTGGTAATGTATTGCGATAGGGTTTTATACAAGAGATATTCACAACTGGGTGAATTTGAATAGAAGAGGGAAGATGCAGCTCAACTGTGTTAGGAAGAACTCAAATAATAGAGTAAGGTCTGATCCATTTTTGCATAAGTTTACATGCATTATATGGCAACTTCAAGTTGTCCGTGGACAACCAAACTTTTTCATTTAACTTATAGGCGGGGGCATCGGACTGTCTATTGTCCGACTGCTCAATCATCTGATCATGAGCATGCTCAAGTGATTGACACACATCATCATGTGCAACACCAGCTTGCTGATGGAAATGTCCTGCGAGGGAGGAAGAAGATCCTTTGAAACCAAGTCAAGGGTGATAGTTACGAGTAACCACAAAAGGAGTGTATCCAGTAGATGTTGTGAATGAGGAATTATGGTGGAATTGAGCTAGCTTAATCCACTCGCTCCAGAGCTCCTGCTTCTTCAACATGTAAGTACATAAGTACTGCTCCATTTCATGATTTAGTCGCTTGGTTTGCCCATCTGTTTGTGGGTGATAAGCCATAGAGATCTTTTGAGATATCCCGAGGAGTTTGCACAAGTCCATGGTGAACTCGGATATAAACTGGGGTCTACAATCCGATATGACCATTGAGGGGAGGCCGTGGATACACTAAACATTGTCTCTAAATATTTTAGCTAAGTCCATAGAAGAAGTGTTTTTTGTGCATGGCACATAAACAACTTCTTTAGAAAAACGATCAACTATAGTATAGATGGCATTGAAGCCATTAGAGAGAGGTAGTCCAGTAACAAAGTCAATGGAAATATCTTCCCATGGCCATTTGGCTACTGGAAGAGGTAACATTTTTCCTGCTGGTGCCTTTTGCTTACCCTTTGTGAGGGTGCACCCGTGGCAGTGTTCTACATATTTAATAATATCCTTTTTCATAGCAGGCCAAGAGAAAAACTTGGCAACCTGCTGGTAAGTACGATACTGTACAGCATGATCTGATATAGGTTCGTTGTGGCAAATGCCTAAAAGTTCAATGCGGAGCTCCTCAGGTATGAAGACCTTTTGCTTGTTATCTTTGATAAATAGAGAAAAAGAACTATTATATGAATATCCTGGAATAAAAGTGTCTTTTATTTTTTCTGATTCTTTTTTAAGTTTTTCTTGAAATGGAGATGAAAGAGAAACATTTTTAATAAATAGCTTTTCTGGTAATACAATAACGTCCTTGTTTAAATCTGCGACTGTGTCTCCATGGTCAGGTCATTGAGATAAGGCTTCAGCACGGTTTTGTGATCTGGGCTTATAGATAAAAACGTAATTGAACTCCTGGAGGAAAGTGTGCCATCAACCTTGTCTTCCAGACAGCGTTTGTGGTTTCTTCCAGTACTCTAGGTTTTTATGATCTGTCCAAATTTCAAATTCAGTTCAACCAATTAGATAGTGGCACCATTCTTCTAAAGCATGAATAACTGCTAGCAGTTCTTTGTCATAAATTGGGTAATTTCGCTCCATGGAGTTAAAAGAATGTGAAAGGAAGGTGCAAGGCCTTCATACCATATCTGGACATTCTTGCCATAATACTCCACCAGTGGCAATGTCTGAAGCATCTGTTTCTACCTGCATTCTTCTTGTCAGGACTCTCATTTTCCTTCTTCATACTTGTATCATATAATACTATCTTGATCTTGATCTTATCTAATCTAATCTTATCACACAGCCACTAAGATCTTATCGGAATGTTCTAGCATATTGTGTACCGGCCCTAAGCTGGTCTATATGCATAGTCTTGTAATATATAAGTAGCCAATAGTGTACTATGTTTCTCTTTTTCTTATGTTTGGAATTCATCACTTTAGGCCATCACTGTTGTGGTGTGATCCTGATATAATTCCAAACATATCCTTTTCTCTACTGCTCGCTGTCCTTCACAGTAACCAGGTTATCACTCTAGCTTTTCATATTATCACGTTGAGCTTGTTGAGCACTTAGCTCCGACTCCCAAGTCTAGGGCGCAATGATGCACTTTGCATCGCCCCCTCAAGTACAATCCTCCGCTTAGTCTGCTTCCTTTAAGCGCAGCTAGTCTCTCTCTTCCTGGTGCTGTCAAAAGCCCACACCCAACACTCCAAGTTCTGCCTATCCTTGTTTCTTCAATAGGAGATAGATTCTCTTAGCCGTTAGGCTCTTCACCCTAAGTCCTCTATTCTTCCCCACTACCCGGTCTAGTGCTCTTTGCACGAAACCATCCCACCTTCCAAGTGCCGTCCCACTTCGGGCGTACATCTTGCATCGACCATCGTGAACAGCAGTCAGTGCTTGTCTACTTGACAGACAACGGTAAACCACTGTTATCAGGTTGCTACACTCTCGCTCTGAGTTATATGAGCAGACACTGGCATTGCTAGCCCCTTACCTGTGCTAGGGCTGCCAAGGTGTTTAGGGATAGATGATATATCTGGTCCCCCCATTATAAGCCCTTGGGCAGACTCATTGTAGAATGCTGTGTTATAGCATTGTTCTACACTGGTTTATCTGTCTACCGAGTTTCCTGTACTTTGGTCTATAAAAGTACTGTTCTGTGGACGCCTTCTACCTGCAAGTGGTGAGAAGAACATTTGAGGAGACTGTCGACGAAGTTGAGTTTCTTTCCTATCCCTCTCCCGCTTTCGATCTTGAGCCTCTGAAAGTCACATTTGTGAGAACCTTAGGTGCTCGGATATAGTGATCCTTTCCTCTAGCATCGACTCAGCAGCCTAGCTGTCTGCTTAAACAAAAATGGCCATTGTTATCCTCCCCTCTGGCCGAAGGGTTACCAACGGTCCCCACTCTATCATGGATGAAACATCCATTGATGCAGCGGTTCTGCATTACCAAAACCCTGACTTCCAGTACACTTGCAAGCGTGCCCACCAAGAAGCTTGTGCTCCCATTGTCAATGATACATGGGATGACTCCATGGACAATAATTTACCCCTTGTGTCCTCCACTTTCATAGTGCCTGTTAAAAGCACTTATACCTCTGATGCCAATGATGGAAATTCCGTCTCATCGGCTGACACCTTCACAACAGCACTATCATGTGCTTCCCCTTATACACCTGAAACCCTGGTACCAGAGGCCGGAATTTACACAAGCACTGCAACACTCTCTTCAAGTGAAATGGCAGCACTTTTCACCTCTAGTATCTCAATAGCACAAACCCCTGAAACCACTGATGTGGAAGAAGAGAATTCCAACAGTGAGGTCTCCTCATATGTTGCTAGGGCTCTCAATACGCCAGTGTCCATCACCACTGCCTGGGATTGGCAGTACCCCCAACAATCCCAATGCCAAAGGGTCATCATCAGGCTGCCTGCTGCAGAGTGCAGAGCACCAACAAAACCCAAGGCCAAGAAGGAGAACACTGTCTCCTCCACCTTGTCTGAGTGTAAGGGTCCTTGGATAGAATGTGTGAAATGCAGTGCAATGTGGCCATGTAGAGACCATACAAAAAAGCCTATAAAAAAAATAAATACTACTCCTGTCATAACTAGTACAAGTGCCAATAGATATAGTGCCTTGTCAATTCAGGAGTGTGACGACCCGATCAGTATACCTCGTATTGAGTATGAGTTGGGCAGAATGGTAGTTATCCGCTCCACCAAGACGAAAAGCAAAAAGAAATCCACTCCAAAATATAAGGAGATGGACGATGTCATAGGGATTTCGCAAGTGGAATTTCCCTCAGGCAAGACAGTGGTCGTATGTGCCACTAAAAAGAAAGACAACAACAAAGCCGCCCCTATCAAAGAGGCCAAGGAACTCCCATGGGTTGAATTTCCCGATGGACGAACAGTATTTCCCTGTATAAAGGAACAAAAGGTTGTTAAGGATCAACCTAAAACAATCCTTAAAAGAGACCCGAACCTCCCTAGCTCCACTGCAGAGAAAGCAGCTAAGAAAGTGAAGGAGAGTGGTTTCTTAGAAGTGGTCCAAGACGACCAGATGATTCCACTTCCGTTGCAAGGATCTTCAGGTGCGGCTGGATTAGATCTGTATGCTGCAGAAGAAGTGACAGTCCCTGCCCGTGGACAGGCTCTTATATCCATGAAGACTCATGTGAGCATTGAACAAGGTCATTATGGCCATATTGCACCATGCTCTGGACTGGTGGTCAAGAATTCAATAGCCATCAGAGCTGGTGTCATAGACTCAGACTATAGAGGGGAGGTGAAGATCCTTCTCTTTAATCACTCGGATAAAGACTTTAAAGTCAATGCCAAAGACCGAGTCGCCCAGCTTATAATCGAA
This sequence comes from Boletus rubropictus, assembly GCA_038092695.1. NCBI lineage: Eukaryota > Fungi > Basidiomycota > Agaricomycetes > Boletales > Boletaceae > Boletus > Boletus rubropictus. Next base: position 9,870 of record JBBPQW010000563.1, read on the forward strand.
AAAATCCAAAGACCTGTAATGGTCGAAGTAAGTCACTTTGAAGATACAACCGAGCGCAACGACAAAGGTTTTGGTAGCACGGGCATCAAAAGAGTCCACCACTGTTCATGGCTCAACATGGTAGATCCTTGGTTGATTCGATGGATTCAACAGCAAGTGCATAGTAAGGATGAAAAGCACGCGCTGGAACATATCTGCTCTTTTGTACATAATGAGTGACGACCAGAAGTAGATAGGGATCTACTAGCAAATCTCCGGAACATGTCCATTGAGGAGTCCACGTGGGTGTTACGTGACCTACAAAAGAAACCGCATTTTAAAAGGGCATCAGAGTGACGAAAGATTCGCAATAGTCTAGAGGTACCCACCCAAGTCTGTTCAGACAATGGCACGGCACTCAAAGCTAAAGTCTTAATTGACACTGGATGCACAGGTTCATTCATTGACAAAGATTTTGTCAAAGAAAAAGGACTGTCAACTTCGAAACTCCCCTGTCCCATTCGAGTATATAATGCCAATGGTTCCTTAAATGAAGGAGGGAGTATCATGGAATTCACTGTAGTTGAGTTGAAAATATTAGACCATAGTGAAAAAATAGCATTAGCCATGACGAAGCTGTCAATAGTACCAATTTTCCTCAGATACGACTGGTTATGCCTTCACAATCCTAAGATAGATTGGCCAACTGGACGCATTGAGTTTAGGTGTGAAAATGATCATATGCCCAAACTCGAGGAAATCGAAAATGATGATGATGATGAATCAGAGGTCAAGTACTCTGAAGGCAAACAATTGTTTCAGCTAGATCTCAAGTGGTACCTGAGAAACACAGCCACCAAGATTGCTGCTAAGGAGTATGTGACTAAGAAAAAGAAAACCTTTGAGGAAGCCGCCCCAGCCTATATTCACGATTTCGCAGATGTATTCGCCAAAGAGTTGTTCGATAAGTTACCACCTTGACAACCTTGGGACCACGCGATAGAGTTGACACCGGGTGACCATGTCATTGATTGTAAGACATACCCGCTGGGTCCTGGTGAACAAAAGGAGTTGGACACATTCCTCGAGGAAAACCTTAAGTCGGGATGAATTAGACCTTCCAAAAGTCCTTTTGCCTCCACATTCTTCTTCATCAAGAAGAAAGATGGCCAGTTAAGACCAGTACAGGACTACCAGAAGTTGAATGTGGTAACTGTCCAAAATCATTACCCCCTGCCTTTGATAAATGAATTGATGGACAAGTTAAAGTCTGCTAGATACTACATCAAGTTCAATGTCAGGTGGGGATACAACAATGTACGGATGGCTGACAGAGACGAATGGAAGGCTGCCTTCCACACTAATTGAGGGCTCTTCAAGCCACTTGCAATGTTCTTTGGGCTTACAAACTCTCCAGCCACTTTCCAGACAATGATGAACACCCTATTCAAGGAGTTAATAGATCAAGGCATAGTCGTGGTATATATCGATAACATCATGATCTTTACAAAGATGCTGGAAGAGCATAGGAAGATAGTCCGAAAAGTTCTAGAGATACTCCATAGAGAATACTTGTACCTACGCCATGACAAATGTGATTTTGAAGTCCAGAAAACAGAATTCCTTGGAATCATTGTCTTGCAGGATAAAGTCAAGATGGAGCCCAAAAAGGTCCAGGCGATTAAGGATTGGCTGGTTCCCCAAACATGCAAACAGTTACAAGGATTCCTAGGCTTCCTCAATTTCTACTGGTGATTTGTTAAAAACTTCGCCCAGATCACTCAACCTCTAAACGCGCTCACATCAGAACTCAAGGAGTTTAAATGGACCGAAAAACATCAATCTGCGATGGACAAGCTTAAAGAAATGCTAACATCTGCACCAGCACTTGCCATGCCTAATGACGATGATTCATTCAGAGTAGAGACAGACAGATCAGGAATTGGCATTGGTGCTGTCCTATCGCAATACCAAGGAGGAATCTGGCATCCTATAGCATTTATCTCGTGCTCGCTTAATGACGCTAAAAGAAATTACCATGCTGCAGATTTGGAGATGCTAGCAGTTATATATGCGTTAAAAGAGTGGCAACAATACCTCCTCAGTGCCAAGAACCCATTTGAAGTCTTAGCAGACCACAAGAACCTGGAGTATTTTAAGAAACCAGTTGATCTATCATAATGACAGGCTAGATGGCAGCAAATCATACAAGAATACGATTTCACCATCAAATACCGATCTGGCAAGACAAACCCAGCAGATCCTCTGTCCAGGAGACCAGATTATGAAAAGGGAGTAGAATCTGACAACAAACAAAAAATCTTACTCCCCAATCAACTCTTTACTCCAGATCTGTCTACAGAATCATCTGCAGGAACCAAAGTGCAACAATGGGCAAACTACTTCTCATCCAAGGCATTGGAAACTTGTGCACAAACATGACCTAGCATAGAATCACAGATTACTCAGTACCAGAAATGTACCGAGAAGTACATGACTGAAGGACTAGAGAAAAACGACTCCTCTTGGACAAAAGAAAATGGTCTTATTCGATGGAAGAAACTCCTCTACGTACCATGGGTCAAAGAACTTAAAGAGCAAATCATTTGGGAAAATCATGATCATCCAATTGCTGGTCATCCAGGAGCTCGAAGTGTCGGACTCAAACAATTACTTAGTAGTTGCGTACTTACATAATCACGAGCAGTGTTTATTTACCCGCTTGTCTGTTTGCTCTCACCTCAGTTACTTGTTACAGTCAACTGAGACTTACACTGCTATAGGTAATCATAGTTACTTGTTACAGTCAACTGAGACTTACACTGCTATAGGTTATGAGCCCTGTCGCCTGAAAATAAATAAGACATGAAGTACTGCGCCGTACAAGTAAACTTGCAACATGTCGAAAGCAGAAGATAGAGTACTCGAGGTCCCGAAGCTAGATTCTTCAGGGAAAGACTGGTTCATTTGGAAGAATCGGCTCGAAGTCTCCCTCTCTGCATGAAAGCTCACTGGATACCTACATGGCATGAAGCCATTACCAAAGGACCCGAGCAAAGGGCAGTCAGCAGGGTGGAAGCCTACAACAGCAGCGGAGCAAAAGTTAGTCGCAAACTATGACGAAACGCTCGAGAAATGGAATGAAGAAGATTCCATCGTGAAGCAGCAGATTGCTGTCACCATCCCCGACTCCCTTTTCATCAATATCATGACCAAGCCAACCACACATGAGTACTATGAAATCCTCCAGAAGAAGTTCAAAAACTGCTCTCGCATTGTTGGTGTTGAGAAAAGATGCCAGCTCGGCGAACTAAAGCTAAAGGAAGGTGGTGACGCTCGAGCCCACTTCGAGAAAGTAAAAACCCTTCACGAAGAACTTGCATCGCTCGGACATCCCATCTCTGACCTGGACCTATTCAACATGATATACTTGTCATTACCTTGCTCCTACAATGCCGTCCTTACCTCCATTTCCACGAGTATAACATTGCACAAATCCGCTGTCTCGTCCAACGACCTCATGAATATGGTTATCGATACCTATGAGCAACTGGTTGCACAAGGGACCGCTAAACCAAAAGTGGAAAAGGACGACGCAGCTTTCAATGCAGACTCGAGGAAGGGTAAAGCCCATACAAAAAGGTTCGACAGCGACTGCAACAACTGTGGCTGGTATGGACATCACAACCGGGATTGCTAGGAGGAGGGTGGTGGCAAACATGGCCAAGCGCCGAAGGGATGGAAACCTAGAGAAAAGAAGAATAAGGACTTGAAATCACCAAAATCAGCGCATGCCACGACTGAGGTGAACGAACCCGCCACAGAAGCTGATGTAGCTGTCAGCAGTGATAGATGGGACAACAATGATGAGGATATAGCTTATGCAATGCATGCTGGGGTAAGCAAGACTGAGGCACTGGAACCCCACACCATCGATGAGGCGCGGAAACAACTGGACTGGTTACAATGGGACGAAGCTATCAAGGCCGAACTGAAAAGTCTCAACGACGCACACACCTGGGATGTCGTACTGCGACCACCAAAGAGCACCAACGTTGTCGACTGCAAATGGGTCTTCAAGATTAAGAAGAACTCAGCAGGCGAAATAGACAAGTACAAGGCCCGCCTTGTTGCGTGCGGATTCACGCAAGTACACAGCGTCAACTACTATGACACATACGCACCAGTTGCTCGCCTCCCATCCCTATGCCTCATCCTCGCCATCACCGCTCGCTACGACTGGGACATAGACGTCTTCAACTTCCATTCAGCCTTCCTCAACGGGAAACTCGACAACAACAAAATCATTTTTATGGAATTACCGCCCGGTTTCGACAAACATGAACGCGACCTCATAGCCCAACTACACGTCGCCCTTTACGGTTCAAAACAGGGTGCACTAAAATGGTACCAACGGCTTTGTAAAGAGCTCGACGAACTCGGTCTCAAGCAGACAGCAGCCAATTGGGGGGTATTTGTAGCACGAATAGGTGCTCATCTATTAATCCTAGCCTCTCGTGTCGATGACTGCACGGTAACCGGATCGTCGAAAGAGCTCGTCAAAGCTTTCAAGGACAAAATCAGATCGCGATTCAAGATCACGGATCTCGGACCTATCAGCTGGTTACTCGGTATGAAGGTTACTCATGATTGCGATGCTCGTACCATTTCCATTTCCCAACAACCCTATATTGAAGCCATACTCACTAAATATAATTTTGCCGATCAGAAACCTGTATCCATACCGATGAACCCCAATATTCAACTCTTGCGATTGCAGACACCCAAATCCACCACCGATATCGCCACCATGCGACAAGTCCCATTCCGCGCAGCGCTCGGATCACTGATGTACCTAGCCGTCAATACTCGCCCCGATATCGCATTCATAGTATCGACGCTCGTGCAATTCACTGAAAACCCCGGACTACCACATTGGGAGGCGCTCAAATGGGTTTACTGTTACCTGATCGGAATGAAGGGTTGGTTACTGACGTATGGGACTCAGATGAACAGTCTGGTTGGTTATGCCGATGCAGATGGTGCTTCCTAGGAACACCGCCATGCCATCTCAGGTTATGCATTCCTCATTGATGGGGGAGCGATCTCCTGGAGCTCGCGGAAACAGGAACTCGTCACGCTCTCAACAACGGAGGCAGAGTACGTCGCATCCACTCATGCAGCAAAGGAAGCCCTTTGGCTTCATCACCTTATTGGCGAAGTCTTTCAGCCTTTGCGCAACCCGACCGTACTTTACAACAACAACCAATCCGCTATCGCCCTCACCAAAGATGGTAACTACCACACGCACACCAAGCACATAGACATCTGCTACCATTTTATTCGTTTCTCTATTTCTGACGGTTCTATTCATTTAATCTATTGTCCTACTGACAATATGATTGCTGATACTCTTACAAAGGCTCTCCCCTCTGCTAAAGCTAAGCACTTTGCTTCAGAACTTGGACTCCATGCCGTTTGAGGGGGAGTGTCGGACTCAAACGATTACTTAGTAGTTGCATACTTACATAATCACGAGTGGTGTTTATTTACCTGCTCGTCTGTTTGCTCTCACCTCAGTTACTTGTTACAGTCAACTGAGACTTACACTGCTACACAAAGGACGTGTGACCTCATCATGATGCATTACTATTGGCCCATCATGAGGAAAGAAGTTAAAGACTACATCCGAGGATGTGACCATTGCCAGAAAGCGAAAAACTGCATGATCCCCACTCATACACCACTTACCCTGAACGAAATCCCCTCCGCTCCTTGGGAAATTATTTCTATTGATATAATTGGTCCTTTGCCAGAGTCACAAGGCAAGGATGCAATCTTAACCATCATAGATCGATTTTCCAAGATGATTCACCTCTTTCCAGTCTCATCCATGATCACTGCCAAAGGAGTTGCCACAATATTCTGCGACAATGTCTTCAAACTCTACAGCACTCCTAAGAAAGTGATCTCAGATTGAGGACCACAATTTGTGTCAGCATTTATGACTGACCTGTACAAACTCCTTCATATCAAAGGGAATCCTTTCACAGCATATCATCCACAAACCGATGGTCAGACTGAATGGATCAACTCAGAAGTCGAGTTGTACCTTTGTCTCTATGTAAACCACTGTCAGAACAATTGGGTCGAATAGCTAGCTTTAGCCGAGTTTGCACATAACCAGAGAACTAGCAGTGCAACTCGATCATTGCCCTTTCTATTGAATTATGGCCAACAACCCTTGATAAAAGTCAACGGTTCAAAAAACACTAGAAACAAAGAAGCCCACAAGTTCGTGTCTAAGATGAAGGAATCCCAGGCCCAAGCCAAAGCTGCATTGGAGAAAGCCGCAATCAACATGAAAAAATACTACGACTGAACAGCGCGACCCCCTATATTCTACAAGACAGGAGACAAAGTCCTTATCAATGGGAAACATATTCACTCCGACCAACCTACCAAGAAACTTGAGGATAAATGCTATGGACCATTTAAAGTCCTCAAGAAAGTTGGCCTGGCAGCCTACGAACTAGAACTCCCGAAGACTTGGTGAGGTATTCATCCTGTCTTCCATAAAACCCACCTATGGCCCTATACAGATGGAAAGTACCCATCTCAAGCCAAGCCCGCACCTCCACCACCAGTCATTGTAGAGCAAACAGATGAGTACGAAGTCAAGTATATCATTGACTCTCGCAAACACCAAGGAAATATAGAATACCTCATACAATGGAAAGGCTACCCACATGAAGATCATACATGGGAACCCAAGGCACACCTCACGAATGCCAAGGAAGTACTAGAAAAATACTTCAGGGAAAACCCCGATGCAATACACCAAGCCCTCTTCGACAAGTGCAACTGTCCACTTTGTACAGGCGACACAACTCTATTTGCTGATCTGGCCTTCTGTTCTTATGCCGCTTCCCTCATAAAGCTTCCCTCTCACCTATTTAAGATCCCTGCTGTTTCAGAGCAATAGCCTTGAAAAGGGGGTAATATCAGGACTCTCATTTTCCTTCTTCATACTTGTACCATACGATACTATTTTTCTCTCAATCTTATCTAATCTTATCTTATCACACAGCCACTAGGATCTTATCGGAATGTTCTAGCATATTCCATACTGGCCCTAAGCTGGTCTGTGCACATAGTCTTGTAATATATAAGTAGCCAGTAGTGTACTATGTTTCTCTTTTCCTTACATTTGGAATTCATC
>JBBPQW010000564.1:0-17064 GCA_038092695.1 Boletus rubropictus
TGCGCGACGGGGACGTAGCGCTGTTCCACCAAGGGCTGGTTGGGGCCGTGGACGACAGTGATGATTTGAGTGTTTGGGACTTAGAAGGACGTGGTCCCTCACATTTTGGAGTGTCACTTGGGAGATGCGTCGAGGCTCAGTTGCCCAGCCACGCCTCTTCTTTCCTCCTCTAGATCCATCTGACTGTCCCACCAGGTCCTTCATTGCACTGTTTCCTTCCACTTCATCTTCCACGATCCCTGGTTCAATCGAAAACATATGCCATATGCGCCCCTCGCCGTTCGCTCCCCCTCCGCATCCTAGCGCTGTTGGCGTCTCTTCCAACTTCCCTCCATATTTGCCGTCACGTGCCTCGTTGTCACCACAGGCACCTTGTCCATCCGGGCCAGCACCTCTCCGATTCCCGACCCGTCCTCGAAGGTCAATCATGGGCAATGCTGAAGTCCTGTCTGGCCTCTCGGCTATATCTCACCGTTGTCCTCATACTTGCTCTCCGCTGGCAACGCTCTCCCGTCTTCATCAGCTTCGTTATCTTTTCCTCCGCGTCACATCCAATCGGTTCACCTTCATTTTCTCCACACCTCCATGCGGTCTATGTCTAGCAGGCCCTCGCAAGCAGCACTGCGCTGCGAGAAACGTTCACACTGTGGGTACTTGGTCTGGCAATGACGTTTTTGGCGGACAGCGTGCTTGAACTTATCAAGTATGGTTTGATCCTCGCGCTGGCTCATCCATATCTATGACATTTTGGATGGCGGGCAATCTGCACTATCTCATTGAGATCCTTGTTTAGTATGGCATTGGGGATATCGCCCCTGGCCCCGCTGCAATCGCTGGTGCTCCTGCGGCTGGAAAAGAGGACTCAACAGAGAACCAAACTCGAAAGTGCCACGCCCACCGACGTTCGCCCCCCCAACAAGATTCAAACCAATCACGATGATATATGCACTCAGGCCCGGACCACTCAGCGTTCAGTATTCAGCGCTCAACCTCCACCCCATCCACAGGTCGCACATAGTCCGCCTCGACGATTGTATCAAATCCCGTCTCCTCGTCCACCCTCCCCGGAATGCTCTCCGGGTCGATTTCCAAATTGAGAAGCCCGCGTAGGACGAGAAGTGCACCCAACTTTGACGCTACCTTATTCTCCTCTTTGCATTTCGTGCTGTGAATGCCTGGGAAGAGTCGGTGTGGTATCAGCGTGTCGAAGCAAGGAAAAGACAACGACTCACAACACGCACAGCCTTCCGCGCATGGACAGCGTTCGACAGCATCGTAGGCTTTGCGCAGAATCTCAGGCGCTATGATAGTATGTGAGGTTCCAAGCCATCTTCACACGAATGAGCAATTGAGCTCACCATGATCAAAACCTTGTGCTGAGGCACCACTCTTCCCCGACGCATCATAAAATATAAGCCTACATACGAGTTGCTCAGCAAGATCCACGCTATATGCCTCATCCCATCTTACCTAGCTGGTCGCTTCCGCTTCGACGCAGCAGCCTTGTATTCCTTCTCCGCAGCCTTGCATTCCGTCTTCAATCTCCCCGCCAATGCAAATTGGTTCATCCACGCGTGACATGCAGAGTGGATCGCCTCGGCGGGTCGTAGGCCTTTGGACCGCATCAGCGCTAGGATGGGCCCTGGGACATCCATCCAGAATCCGGCGCCTTGGCGTGCCCAGGGAGGCGTGTCAACGTCAACCCTGTCCAAGATGCACTTGTTCCTGCAGTAACATGAGTGTGCATTGTAGGTGGATGAGGCTAGTTCATGCCTGATTTTGTAGAAGCCTGAGGGATCGCGGCTGTGAGCCTGGGATGCGCCGACGGCGCCAATAACTTACCATACACGACAGTGACCACGTCCACACCTGAAAGTGAACTCGATCATGAACATGCGATGTCGTTCTTCATACACTTACGTCCGAACCATACGAGATGCGGCGAATCCGGGACTGCCCTGATACGCCACGATTGTTTTGCGTCTACGTCGCTACAGCGCCGTTGTCAGTAACGCTTCCTAGACACCTGGAACGAATGTCATACGTAAAGTCCCTACAAGACATGTTGAGCTTGAGGAGCCGATCAACACGGGCGACAAACAAACAAACCTTGGAGATGTGATCCAGTTGACATCTGCCCGAATGAGTTTTGCCATCTTGGTGTCGTGGCTCACCTCTTTCACCTAATGACACCGATCAGCCGCAGACCTCACAGATAACGCTGACTCACGATAAACGTCAGCCCCTGGTGCATGAACTATATGATATATTCAGTACCAGTGTAGCAATACAAGAAGACGAGATGGCCATACCACGCCCCCTTCATATACCTCGAACAGTGCGCGCGAGAACTCGATCTCTTCCAATACCTTTGGCATTTCCTTTGTGATATCCACCAAAATGTATTTCTCGTCCTCAGCATCTCGAATGGAGACATGCTTGGCGGGATATGGCAAGAAATTGGGATGCGGATGGTACCTGGCTCACACAGAACGCACGGAAATTGAGCATCTAGTTCTTAGCACCTTACGTATCCACACACCAACCGTCTTTGTCCCTGCTCAGCTTCGCATCACACAGCTCGCCGAGCAGCGGTCCAAAGTACACGCTGTCGTCTTTATGCAAAGGCATCTCCTGCGCTGCACACTGCAAATGAGCCTCGAGAATTACCCTACTATCGAGATCGATTATAAGGTCGTTCATCGGCTTCTCAAACAGGTCGTCGGGGTGCTGAACATAGTGCTGGTCGATAGGCAGGTTGTCTGCAATGAGGACCGCAAGCGAGTCGCGCACCCTGCGACCCGCGCGCCCGGCTTGTTGGCGCTGGCAAGGTAGTGTTGAGGTGATATCCGAGCTCTAGATATAAACAGGAGAGATGACGCACAAAGTTCGCTATTCCGTACGGAAATCCGAGCATGATAACAGCGTCCAGAACACCGATATCAACTCCGAGTTCAAGAGCATTTGTTGCAACAATCCCGAGGAGATTCCCCGAGAAGGCTTCGTTTTCGATTTGTCGTCGGTCCTACGAAAGTTCGTCAGCATGATTGTAAGAAGACAGCGGGACAGAGGACCACCTCTTGAGAGTAACCTGAGGAAAGGTGGATTAATTCACGGATGACGCTGAAGTGATGTTTTCCACACACCTCCGCGATATGGCATGACTTTGGCAAGGATGTCCAGTCGACCCTCCGCACTAAGGTCTGCGCGAAGCGTCTTCATTGCCTGCTCCACAACGTCATCAATCTCCCACAAAAGAAAAATCATCTATCCCTCACCAACTCGCACACTTTGCGAATCTAGAAATGCGCATACTCAAACATTGGCTCACACCATCTTAGTGAAGCCCCAGCCAACCTACCTTGCAAAAGAGAATCGCTCGAATACCCCGCTTCATTAAAAACCGCATCAACATAGTTGCCTCCGATATCGAACTATTTCGCCCCAACTTCGGTGCTTGATCGTCCACGAATGGAGGATCCCACACGATATAGTCCTTGATCCCAGACGGAGCACCGTCTTCCGTGACTTCCTCTGCTTCCTGCGTGATTAAGCTTAGCCTAGGGAGTGCGCCGTGACACAGCACGCACCTCGATGCCAAAAAGACGTTTCATGTGTTGTGCGGGTTTTGCAATCGTCGCACTGCAAGACACCCATATAACTTCTTGATCTTGTTTTCGCGTGTTCCTTTAGAGAAGTTTGATGTTCGAGAAAGAGGTACTCACTGCCAATCGCCGCACAGACCCTTCGGAACCGCCGGACGACATATGCGACGTGGCTTAAGGAGCATCAGTGTGAAAGCTCACAATCAGTCTAAAAACGGGGTACCTCCCAAACAAATCGGAGTAGTAATGGAGCTCGTCGACAGCCATGAGCTTGAGGCTCCCTAGGAAGCTGCAAGCTCATCGGTCAGTGGCGAGGATGAAGAGCATAACGAGACAACAGACGATCTCCAGAGTTCTTCATGGGGTAAAATTGATGCATGAATTGTGTCCTAGATGCAATTAGGTCTAGATCCAGTCCGCCATACATGTCGCTCACAAAGTTGGTGAATATAACGGATGCACTCTCCCGAATCTCTGCCAGCCATTTCATCAGAGCCATGTACATGTAAAAGGGACAGAAAGTAAACAAACCGGCTCTGTTTTCCTGCGGCGTGTCACCATCATAGGTCGCTACCTTGATGTGTCGAAGTCGCGGATTAGACCACAACAACTGTTCCAGTGCTGTCCTTTGGTCCTGCGCCAAGGCCTAGAGCGCGATAAGCTGACTAAAACAGTACAAGCTCCCTTCCTCAAATTCACCTTAGTTGGGTATACAAAAATGGCGGTTGTGTTGGGATCCTCTTCTAGCAGTCTCAGCAGAGGAACCTAGCCACACTTTAAATCCTACGGGGGTTTCAAGAACGTCAACTTCTGGGTACCTGGTATATAACACTCTTCCCAGAGGCGGTACTAGTCGAAACGATGACATGGCGCTTTCTTGCGATTGTATTGATGGCAGTCGCCTGATGAAAATACAACGAAGTGATCTTCCTTGAATCACGCAACGCTTGTTGGATCGTCTCAGAAAGTGGCTCATCAAGAATCCCTGCGGAAATATTCTGTTTGGGAACTCAAAACTTGTAGAGTAGAGTCTGGCCTACCTTCTCTCGCTTCTCTCGCGCCGAAAGTACGACGGTCGACGATCTGGTTCCTGTATCTTTCTTGACCTCGAATTTCTTGGATGAGCTCATCGGTAGACGGTCGCTCCTCTGGACCTGGGATCGTCGGCTTGTCAGACGGCGGCGCAACTCTGGGCTTTGGGTTGACTGGGATGTGATCCCTGGCAGCGGCTTGGAGGAGCGCGACCGGATCTTCACATACAGGCATCGCGGAAAGAAGCCTATGGAAACATTCCGCTAAGAAGGGCAGGCGCGTCAAATGATTAACCTACTCATCGACAGCACGCGTGAATCGCTCATTACGCTGTTCAATCACTTTCTTCGTCATCGCAGGTGTCATCGCAGGTGGAAGCGCCAAGCCAGTACTAAAGGATGGCATAATCATCATGAAACACACCCGCGAGCATTCATGTCAAACCCACCCACAATGCTCCTTCCTCCTCTTCGAATTCTCCGCAAACTCGAGTATCAAGACATGTTCGTCTTCTTCCACACCAAGAAGCTGGGACGAACAAGGTATAGAAAAGTCGGGGCTCCGCCGCCCGCCACGTTGTTGCTGAGAGAGTGTTTCGGAGTGTATGCGTAGCTCATTGCGGGGAATGTACGCAAATTTTACAAGATCAGGGAGGAGCGCTCTGGATGCGAGTCAGCGGTTATGGACATGACAGTTGGCGTCACGCACTTGAGTTCTGCAACTTTGGCGAGATCGAGCGGTCTGTTGGAACCGACATGTCAGCCGAGCGTCGATAGGGAGGTAATACACCTCCGACCTTTTCAACAGGCCCTCAACAGAGGAACGTATCACTGGAAATGTGGTCGCTAAATGCTTTCGCGAGGATACAAATGCAAGGACAGTGTTGAGGGCCTGAGCCATTGATGGTCTAAGCAAGCGCAACATCGGAACATACGGTAGCTAACGCACCTTGAAAACCTACATACCATCACGCCGTGAGCGAGTTTTATGTGCACAAAACCTACGCATACCTTGGCAAGCTTCGAGAAAGAATGCCTCAAAATTAGCAAAATAGATGAGTGTGGCTTTCACTCACGTCCTGGAAATGCTCAGGCCAAGGAACAGGGTTTAGCTCCTGTTTCTTCTTCCCTTTTGAATCTTCCGTTCTTGGCCTTTTGCACGGCTTGGATGTGTTAGCGCTGGCTGGTTTCCTGCGCTTCATGTCCGTTGTCGCTTTGTGGGCTGCAGAGACATGTGAGCGTGACGCGACGCGATACGTGATGTGACAGACCGTGACCGGACGTTCAATTACAATGCTTGTCCGCGTGGTTCCAAAGACCTCTCTCCACTCCCGCTCACTCAAAAGCAAGAACCACTCATAAAGTTCATGCAGCAGCGACAGGTAGAGGTAGGCGCGCCCTAGCTGTAGAATCTGCGCGTCGAAAAGAAGGATTGGGGACGCGCCAAAGTCGTCGAGGTCGGCCGAGCGATAAGAGTGTTGAGCGCTTGTGTTTGTTTTCGCATTTAGTATCCATTTACATGTGGATTGGCTGACCTTGTGATTGTTGCAGATTACGCTCTTCACCTGTGAGGCGCCATGTATGATCTATGACAATGACATTATCACCTTGGCACTTGCACTCATGTGGCACTTTCACAGCAGTAGCGTACACATGTGCGTACTGTTCCTTAAAGCGAACTCGCACCAGCAATCAACCTCATGATAGTACTTGACTACTATCATTGTCTCCTGTCAAGGCTATTCATACCTGTAATCAGTTCAAAGTCACCCATAAGTGTTTGTGGTTTGGTCATTTCCATCTTGTGATGGAAGCTCTCCAGAGTAGGGAATCGCACGGGTATGGGTACGGTGTGGAGATTCTGTACCCTCAGTGATCACTGTCCCCGTACCCGCGGTTTGGCGGGGTAAGTGCTTTACTGCACCGATGTTACTGATATAATATAACATTATTTTTCTTTGCTTTATAGTTTGTATATGCTCTTCAACTTTGTTCCCCGATGCTGGCCTTCTCATCGACCGCCGTCTCAGGGCACAACTGTCAATTGAACAATGTCGCCACATGCCTCAACATGCTCGAAACCACTATTGATGCACATCCTGCCATGACAGACGGAGCGAATCAATCCCGGGGACGCCTCGGGAGGAGCCTCGGGTGTCAAAGCCAATGCAAGCCGAGGCAGGTGCTGCTACTTCACCGATGCCTAGTACTGTGAATGTGAACTGTCATTGAGAAAGGTGCTGATTCTCCCAAGGCGCTCACCTGAGACTATTGACATTGATGCTGACACCACTCACGTCAATATTGACGCCAAGATTAGCATAGCCCCATCTTCAAGTTCGAGTGGACTTGTTGACTTGGATCCTGAGTGCGACGACGACAGGAGCTTATTGTATCGGTATCCCAATTGACTCGGGGTTGTCAATGTGTATCTCAGCCAGCCAATGCACGAAGTGGACAATCCTCTTGCATGGCAGCATAAAAACAGGGCAGTATATCCCAAGCTGCATCGCATGGCGCTCGACTACTTGACATCCCAGGTAAGTCCATCTTGTTGATGTCTTCTGCTCTCAGTCTCTCACATCTTATCATATTGGCAGCAACATCCACGACAGCTGAGCGCATTTTCTCGCAGAGTCACCAACTTGTCCATTTTACTCGCAACCGCTTGTCACCTTCATCAACATCTGCCTTCCTCTGCTCAGGGGAGTGGAGCAGAAATGATTTATTGATAGAACGAGTAAGAAGAGAAGGTGAGGGGTGAGAAGGTGGTATAAATGATCATTAGCGCAGGTACGCTGAAACCCGCGGTAATCTACATCACCTCGGTTTTCTTCGGTACACCGTAGATTACGGGTGCGGTGTGGGGAATTTCAGCCCCCGTTACCCGTGCGGTACCCTACTCCAGAGAGGCCGGTTAGCGGCATTTTTTCTTATCTAGGTCAAATGTGGCGAGGAATCTGAGTCAAAGGTCAGGCGAGTGAGTGCAAGATAAACTAGGTAGAGGTGATATGACCTCGCAAAACGCAGACATTCAGACAGCTGAAACGCGTCAGTCACTTGTTTCTGTCTCAAGATATCCTGTATGCACCCATACGGAGGGCTTGCTAGCACAAAAACCTCCACCGGCGCGTGTTGTGATGAGGCCGAGCAAGATCATTCATTCGGGGATGCGGTTGCGAGTTCTAAAGAAAGAGTGAGACGTTCCATCTAGTGATATGTGTGGATTACCTTGCACCCAAAGATGTACCGACAACATAGAAACTACGATCCCCCGTCCACCACAGGTAGATGACCGCTCGTCCTATTGCCAACTCAATACATTACAGCCGTACACAACCGAATAATGACCCAAAAGAGACTCGCTCATGCTGACACCGCGATTCTCAAAGACGAGGGTAACATACTTGTTCTAGCTGCCAAAACGATCTACCTGAGGGAGCCAAGCAAAACAGCCGTTGTTCATCCTGCTGCTACGTACTTTGAGGGTGTTCGCCAATATCGTCCAATGAGACTCCATGGACAGCATCCAACATCCGCGATAAGCAAATCGCTTCGTCCTGTAGTTTCCACATCATACCCTGGAAGTTAGGCTAGTACTACTTGAGAGAAATAAATGTCTGGTACTACTTATGTAAGCTAACGAGCGGGCTAACCACCTCCAACAGTGAACATACATCGAAAGACTACCCGCCGTGTTATCGAAGAGGCTTTCAGTCGTTCATGTCCATAGACCCATATCATGTCGTTCAGCAAGAAATACAGTCCTCGCTCCAGACGGCTTCGACGTTGCGTGCATCGTATCTCCGAATCCGCAGCATGGCGCGCGAAGAAAGCGAAGAGCTGGTTTGGGCCCGGAACGAGGTCCGTTCATTTTCTTTGTGTTTTGAAAAAATAGCTTGCTCATCGGTGTGACCCCCGGTCGCTTGATGCTCGATTACGATCACCGCAACCGCAACCGTAGCTCAAAGCCACCCTAGCGGACCTGAAAGCGGACATCGAGGACCTTGAGGAAAGCGTCAAGTACGTGGCTCAGATCTAGAGACCTTGCAGCAACTCGCGACGGTATTGACACACTTACCACCTTGGAAAGGGTAGTCGAGTCGACCGGTCCCCGCTTGTTCAATCTCGATGACGCAGAGGTAGCGGAGCGACGGCGCTATGTTGGGCGAGTCAGGCGCGAGATCACGGTGCGTCTTTCTTTGGAGGCCAACGTTTTTGATGGGGTTGCATGCTGTCGCATGATAATTGATGGTAAAAGGATCGCAGAGCATGAGAGCGGAGATGGAGGACACGTCGGTACGGAAAAAGCACCTCTACTGCAGATACCCATCACTACTAAGTTCGATTTTTTTCCATGTCCCCAGGCTCGTTCCCGATCACCCTATCTCCAGCGTTCCGCAGCGGGTGGCTCACAATCGCCACTACCGACCGCTAGCAATATGCCGCAAAATAGCGATCAAGACAAGAACAATCAGTGGGTACATGAAGAACGACAGGTATGTGCACGTTTTCAGTCTGCAGGCAGAAGCGTTGACCACGCTCACTCTACCTCAGCTCATGATAGAGGAACAAGATCGCACAATGGATTCAATATCAGGGACGCTGACTACACTTGCGCAACAAGCCGGCCTGATGGAACAAGAGATTGATCAACATAACGAGTGAGTATATTACGTCTTAACGGTCCCATGTGATGGCCACGTTACAGCACTGTATTGACTTGCCTCACAGAATGCTCGACGACCTAGAACAGAACGTTGGTCGTACGGACTCGAAGCTTGATAACGCCATGCGGAAAATGAAAAAGTTCATACGAGAAACGGAAGGTATATTGAAGCCAGTTCCTCCTTGCCGTCCTGACGTATGGACTTAACCTGCAGGGACCAAGTCGGGATGGTGCATTACAATTTTAACCATCATCCTCGTCGTCTTACTTGTGGCGGTCATATTTGTTTGATCGCACGGCCCACATAGAGGATACCTTACGTCGCATGTTTTGCCATTAACTTATCTAATTATAAGTGGATCGTCGCATCGTGGAACACGGAACAACCTTACGTTGACCGATACGGAATTTAAAAAGCCTGTCAGGAAGGGATACTACATGCTCCCTGCATGAGCCATATTGCGTGTACAAGGCCCTGATGATGGGTGCTAGGGATGGGCAGCGAGCTCTGGAGCCTGAAACACGAGGAAGTATATCCATACTGAAAACCGAAAGAATATGTGCTCGTGTGCGATAGAATCATCGAGGTGCTCGAGGTGACTGGGCCGGCGGAGATTCACCCACAATTCCGGTTGAAGAGAAACCAAATCATCGAAGAAAAAAAGCATTCGTATCTTCTCTACTTTAGACGCACGGATGCACAGCGGAAAGGGCGGCCAGACCATGGTGCCACGTGTCGAGTCCCTAGGCACTTTGCGACCGTAGATAGAATACGGCGCGCTAATTGAACGGTGGAAACCGGATCGATGCGTCATGAGGAACACCTGTCGTGCAGCAGGGAAGCCTGACACGGCATTCCACATCCTCATGACATTCTATCAACTGAAGAAGTTTGACCACGCGTTGCGCACCAAAAAAAAAAAGGAGGGTCGATCACCACATGTCGGCGAAAAAGAGGCTTGGACAAAACATAAACGCAGAGACCACGCGTTTGTTGTCGCGCAAATTACAGGGTTTGCAAGATGCTTCCCGGCCGGATGCTGGTACCACGAGCTGTGATGATCAGCCTCTTTGCACTTTGGCCGAGCTGGGGTGTTACCCTGTCCCTCGACAGGCCAATGGCAGGGCGTCATTTGGAGGGCACAGATGTGGGTTTCCTTACTTGAGCGATCCAATCGAAGATGATCGAGTGGGAGAAGACGTTTACGCGTAGCTTGAGCATAGGGCAGGCGTATTTTTTGCCGACCACCCACCAAGGCATACATGGCCAATGGTGAAGGATGTATGAACCGTGTGTGCGACGATCGGGTCTACCGAAATCGGTCAGCAGAATGCAACAGACTCGCAATACGCCGCTTAGCCGACCGGCAAAACGGTGGTAGAGATGTTGATCGGGAGAAGATCGTCTTTGAGCAGCCTCGTGCTTTCAAAAAGGCACGATGATGCAAATGGGCTCGACACGCTGGCTGCACCACGGTGTTTGTAGTGGCAAGTAGCAAGTTTGCTTTTCCAGAGTTGCTTCGACTTCGATCCGGATTACGTTAGGGAAAAACGGTGGTCCTCGATCTGAGCTTCCTTCTGCACCTCTCCCTCCACGGCATCTGCCATCCTACTCAGAGTCTCGTAGCGCCAGTTGTAGGGGTACCTGTCATCTGCCGTGGCCCCCTCCCGATGCGAGTGATGCGCTGTGACGCTGCTCTCGTTCCCAATCAAGTTAACCCCATACCTGCTTATCCAAACACTGTGTAACCCCTGCTGCATCGCGGGGATGATGTCGTGGCGAAGAGAGTTGGCGACGACAAGGACGTCTGATGCATGGACATGCACCGAGGGGTTCGACGGAAGCGAAGGGTCTGAGTTTTCGGAAAGTTGTTTCAACGCACTCGTCAGCATTAGAGGATTTGGCTTGTAAGTGCCAACTTGCTGTGCAGTAAGGATGAGCGAGAATGGCGAATCTGGAGTGACTGTGCGGTAGGCAGACCCTGGGTGGTTAGCGGTGCAGAGCTTTTCGTGCGTCCCTGCAAAGCTCTCGTCATCGACGTTGGATAATACAATGAGGGCGAAATATTTTTTGAGCCTGTGAAGTGCATCGATCGTGTCAGGGAATGGCTTCCAATCTGCTATAGACCTCCCAAATCGCTGGGCGTCGTCGGGTGGGTCGGTGGATATATCCTCTGTCACGGATGCGTGCTGCTCTTTTCTAAGCTCTCCTTCAGTGATACCCGTCGTCGCCACGCCAGAGGTGGTGGTCAGCTGGCGGTAGGCCAACTTGAGGATTTCGGAGTAGGGCGTGCTCTGGAACTGCGTCTGCAAGTTTGCTTCGACGCCCGCATAATTGACAAGGATCGCTTCCCGCGCCAAGTCTGGGAAGACAGGCGCAAAGGCGTCGTAGATGGATGATTCCCAATCTACGAGTGTGCCGTATACATCAAGAACCAATGCGCGATGCTTCGTTAATTTCATGCTTGGTGACTAGGGCGATTGATAATGCTATTGGTAGAGACATGAAATGGAGGGCAAAGAGCACGATGACGAGAGCGAGAGAGGCGATGAAGGCGCAGACCGTGAAGGTTTGTCGAACGTTCGTAGGGCAGCGGAGTTTTGGTTCGCTTTACGGATTTTCATTTGCCAGCATTACCGGAAGCGACGTGTTCTGCAACGTGACTGGGCTGTTTCGTTACGTCGGTGGAGAGACGGGCCATGGCTTGGGATAAATACCAGCCACGCAAGCTGCAGCGATCTATTCATTCCAAAGGATCGTTCGAGTCGGTGCTGCCCAACGACCCGAGTTCCATCTGAGTAGTCGAGACATGAAGTTTGCACGGTGAGAGGGGCTCTCTTCGTTCCTGACTAAATACCCACGTCGTCTCCTACACCGCAGGTATCTACAAGATACCCAGGTGAGTGTCTCCGAACCGCGTCCCTGCACGTTGATCGCGCTGAACTGTCTCCTATAGATTCCCGAGTGGACAAAAGCTTACATGTAATGAGTCCACTGTCCTCTTGTTCGAATCATTGCCCGTGTCCTGACACAACCCTCATGCCTTGCGGAACTTCTAACCGCTTCCTGTTCAACAGAGACTATCGCAGGCTTAAAGTGCAGCTAGGTATTATACGAACAGAAACTCCGCAGCAAGTCGATCCACCGAGTTACACTGGAACTACGGACGTCGATCATACCAATCATCGCGTTCCAAATGAGGAGGATAGATATGATGGCCCCAAAGGTGAAAACCCCCTTGACCATCAACTCCGTCCTTGAACATTGAATGCACTTATTCTTAATCATAACAGAACCGTACTTGAATCAAGCAACGAATGATGCAACGGACCCGAGTGGCCACATGTCAGCCTCTCCTAAGAAACAGAGGGCCGGCAACCAGGAAAGTAAGTCATCAATCTCCGGACTATGGTCGAACGTGGACGAAGTACATCAGAACCCTTCTTGAGTTTGACCTTGGCCAATCTTCCGCCTCGCGTGACTGGAACGGCATCAGTTGCACCATCCCAACAGACTCCACTACCCCCAAGGACCCCTCGCTCTCCTCCAGTCTTCCCCTTTTTCCGGGATGCAGGTATTTATTTTTTCTGCCCGATAAGATCTAACCGTGATGTAACCCTGGTTTTGGCAGGATCTCCATCGCCGCGGCCTTTGCGTACAATAATTTCCGATCTACCCGCATCCCATATCAGTTTTTTCGACATGCTTGATGCTGAGCTAGACAAAGTAGAAAAATTTTACACAGAAAGGGAAAAAGAAATGCTTGAGCGCGCTAAACGGCTAAGAGAACAACTTAGCGAACTCGGAATACACCGCCAGATGTGCCATGTCGGTGGGTTTCATTGGGGACAGAAGAACCTGCCGCTAAAGCTGTGACCTAACTAGCAATCCTCTGCGAGCACAAAGGCCCAGAGTTGGACCAAGTGTGTCCCACCTATGCTTTTATCTTCGGTCCAGCGGTTTCAAGGCTACACCAAAGGGGAAGAGATTCCTCAAGTGGGCGCGGCCGGTCTATTTGCTTCTGAGTCGGGGCGTGGTGGTGAATACTCTTTAATGTGCCAGTGGCCATTCCGCGGCTGACAAGTATTAGGGAGTCATGGTGTCGTTGATGTATCCCAATCAGGAACACACACGACTGAACACCAGCATCGGAGTGATGAACACACTACATTCCAAAAGAAGGAAGGAACAGCGACAAGTGAAATCGAGAAGGATCCCGATAGCTTATCAAGGGGCAATGCTCCATCCTCTTCAAGGGCGCTAGATGATTCCGATAGGTCGCCACCCAAACGTTCGAATAGCTTTCCAAGGCTATCGTTTGGTGGGACAAGGAATCCCCTCGACCCACAAGAGTATCAACAAGCAAAAAGGCGACTTCGAAAGGCTGTCATTGAACATTACCGGTGCGTTGAACCGTTCTTCCCTCGAAAACCGTCCATTTCAAAGGCGGATGGCCGACGTGCAACGCAGTGTTTTTTCTTCTGTCCAATGTCTTGGTTCAAACACAATACTAACATGCGGTATGTACTTATAGGGGCCTCGAGATCTTGAATAATTACAGAGTTGAGTCCCTCCTTTTTTTATACCTTTACGTCATGTTGACATTGTTTAATCCTCGAATCTTCGTTCAAATTACCTCGATCATTATCATACATGCTATTATTGAACCGTACCAAGATTCTTAACCTTACTGGTTTTCGTAAAGCACTAAAGAAGTATGAAAAGATTACCGACAACTCTGTGTTGGATGCTTACATGAAGGAGAAAGTATGTGGTCATGTTCGTCACTTGTGTTGCAACATCTGAGCACTGCATCATTGTAGGTAGAACCTTCAGCGTTTACCTCTGGTGTAATGGTCAGCACTACGCTCAAGGAAATGGAAGACCTTTTTGCGATGCAATTCGGTTCGTTCCTTCCACAATCGATGTGCCGTTTGACTCCATGTTCTAATTGCGCGTCACTGACACATTAATGCATATCCAGAATACGGCGACAGAAAGAAAGCAATAGACCGCCTTCGAGTCGGATCATTATTAAAGACGCATCATTTTAGCACATTTCGCTCCGGTCTGTGGTTGGGGCTAGCTCTTCACGCAGCTGTGGCAGGTTTATATCTATGTATGGATCTCTTCAAAGACTGCTTAATTGCGTCATTCTGAATTTCACTGGTAGCTTTCCAGGAACATACACGAGCCTCCCTCGCATCATGGGACATTCTACTTTTTATTTATTCGATATTCCTTATTCCAGTACTACTGGCACTATTGATTGGTATCAATATTGCCGTATGGGCCCGCGAAAGAATCAACTACGTGTTTATCTTTGGTGCGTGACTGTCATCATACTCTCTTCGTTCTTTGACGGCCTGTACAGAACTTAATCCGAGATCAAGACTTGATCATCATGAATACTTTGAGGTATGCGTTCATTGTCTAGCACACATGGGTCGATTCTAATAAGTCATGAAAGCTTCCTTCCATCCTTCTCTGCGCCCTTGCCTATGCATTCTGGTTATCTATGGCTCGAATTGGTCCCCCAACGTTATGGCCTTTGATTTGGCTCGCTCTCGCCTTGGTGATTATGTTTAATCCTATCCGTGTGAGTCTTTCACCCACCTCATGACTCTCTTCATTCATGTCTGATGCCAACCACATCTGGGGATATAGTGTTTCATGTGGGGTCGTGCCCGTTGGTGGACAATCAAGAACATAGCTAAGCTTGGGGCTAGTGGAGTATGGAGGGTCGAGGTATGTCTCCACTGATTTCCAATTTTACGAGTTAGCTTCTAAATTTGACTTTCTCTCAGTTTACCGATTTCTGGCTCGGGTATGTCCCCCGTTGGTTATTTCAATTCAAAGTATCTAACCCTGTTACCACCAGTGATCAGCTTTGCAGCCTTGTCTATTCACTTTCCCACTTGTACTTTGTCGGCTGCTTTTACACCCGTTACCTTACCGCGTCAGACCTGATACAGTCCAAGCTATCGCTAGATACTTCACCCCCCGTCAACGTTACATCTCCATATGAGCCTGTTTTATCTGTTGCAAAACACGCATTCCAGGGATTGCTATCGTCTGCTTACGACCGTCAAGTTCAAGAAGCATGGATGACGTGTGGCACGGCCCGGAATTGGGGATGGTATTATCTTTTTGGTACGACGCCGTTCATGGTACGTTTCGTGCAGAGTCTGAGACGATACCGGGACTCGAAGCTTCCCACTCATCTTATCAATGTACGGAACCTTTGTGATCTCCGCTCGTTCCGTGTTCATCGTCTGGTTTCCATAGGCTGGAAAGTATGGGATGGGGCTGACATCTTACTTCTTTTACTACCACTGGATACATCAAGGTACGTCCACTCTCGTGACGGTCAGCACGACCTGAAATCATCTCTCAGCCGGCCACGATGCCGGTGCGAGCTACATCCTCTGGTTGTTCACGGCGACTGCTTATGCGATATATGGGTGCACTTGGGTAAGTTGCCCCACATTTGTGCTGCGACAACCTCTATATATTTGTGTCGTAGGACTTTTTGATGGACTGGTCAATGTGTAAACCCCATGTTCGATACCCACTCCTTAGAAAGGAGCTCGTCTACAAATCACAAATACCGGTCAGTTTTTCCTTGTCTTGACGTCTTGGAATGCCACTCATGATGACCTAGTCTTATTACTTTGCTCTAGTACGATCGCGGGACTGGTCCAGCCCTCTCATTCTAACTCGTCTTGAACAGATATCCAACCTATGTATTCGTTTCATCTGGATAGTCTATATACCCATCTCCATGCCAAATCACACCCTGCGCACGTTTCTCGTTGCCATGTGTGAGATGTTTCGGAGGGTGCAGTGGAATTTTTGTATGCCTTTCTTCTCTTCCTCCCTCGACTGAACACGTTGGACGGATTTCAGATCGACTCGAGAACGAACATCTCGGTAATATGGATCAGTACCGTGTCACCCGCGAGGTGCCGTTGCCGTACAGTTTTGACGTGCATTCCAACGAGGAAGAAGAAGAGCATGAGGAGGAGAAGCAGCGTAGATTATCGGGGTATAAGAGACGGTTGGACCGCCCGAGGAGAAACGGAGGCCACGGGTAAGAGCCTCGATATAAGATAAGGGGTCCGCACACTATGCAATTTTTTTTTGTAACTCTGCTGATTTTTGTGCGGTTGTATGCTATGAAACTATGCTTTCTCTCTTTGTGGTGTTTCGATTTAGGTTAGAAAAAAAGAGACAGCAGTTCTGTGGATGTACGTTTGCATGTGCCGCGCGGGAGGAAGGGGAGAAGATACATTCCGTTTGGCCAACTATCCTGGCCTCGTCTCGGGCCAATGCAAAATCGGTAGTTGATAGTGTGCGACGATGGCGACTGAGCACGGTAGATAGACTACACATTTCTCAGCATGCAGCTACGCTTGTTGCATCATCTGTCGATGAGGTCCTCCTGGGGGATAAATTCATATGTAAGTCGACTTGAATGATCTCATCACTCAATTCCGGAATGCCAAGTGTCGACCAGTATTCAGTCACAACATAACAGCCACGAGATACCAATCTCATCAGAGAACGACCCGAATACAAGGTTGATCAATGGATTCAAGTCAACGAAGAGTGGTAATAATAACTAGCAAATGTCATTGCGAGAGCCATTTAAATCTATGTATACTGGGTAGCGGCGGCTTGGCACTGGATAGATCTGTCAGCACATACGGAGCAAAGAGTAAAGACAGGCACATACAGCCTTAAGCTGCTCGAGAT